>JAPDNY010000004.1:4258880-4328880 GCA_029375565.1 Gekko gecko
GACTCCCCTGGAGAAAATGGATGCTTTGGGGGGGGACGGGGACTCTGTGGCCTTGTACCCCTCTGAGGTCCCTCTTTTTCTCCAGGTCCCTTTCCCAAATCTCCAGGAGTTTCTCAAGCTGGATCTGGCAACCCCACCCACTGCCGCTGGCCCGGGGGTCCTGGCAACCCTGCCAAATTGGTCAACCTGTCAACCCCCCTTCACTCTTTTGGGAGGGCAGGGGGGGCAGTGCCCTTTCCCAGTCCCCCCGCCCCCCAGCTCCTGCTAGAAATACAGTTTGGGAGAACCTGATATTATTTATATATTTACATTATTCATCATTTGCCTTTCTGACGTGGGCTCAAGGCAGATTACACAGAGTCGACGCAATCGGAAGGGATTAAGGATTTGGGCTGCAGAACAGTGTTCCCAACATCGCCTGACTGTCCCTGGCCCTAAAGACGCCAGGCTGGGCGTTACGAGGGCCAGGGCCTTTTCAGTGGTGGCTCCACACTGGTGGAATGCGCTCCCGGAGGACTTCAGGGCCCTGCGGGACCTTTCACAGTTCCGCAGGGCCTGTAAAACGGAGCTCTTCCGCCAGGCCTTCGATTAGGAGCCGCCACTGTTAAATGCACCATTGTAATCTGAATGCGTCATAACGCCGGACATCGCCTCTTTCCATCATGCTGGGTATAGACATCGCCGCTGTCTGTATATACTAGCATTGTATGTGTTATGTATTGGGATTTGAATCCTTGCTATACATTTCCATGTTAAGCTTGAGTTTGAATGTGGCTCTTCAGCTGTCACATTACCATTGGCTGGTTTCAGCGAAACCATTGTAAATACCCAATCACTGTGTGAGAATGTTGCCAAGAGGGAACGGTCCTGATTGGCCTTTATCCCTGTGTTATGATTGGCCTTAATCTCTGTGTTGTGATTGGCCTTTAGCTAACTGTGGGTGTGGCTTTGACAGCCCGGGAGAGTTTAAAAAGGGAGCTGTGCTCCACTTGTTTGTCGTGTGTTCCTGAGTTGAAGTTTTGCTGTTCAATAAATCTGAAATCACTTTTTGCTGAAATCGTTGTTGAGTTTTCCATACTTAACAGTATCGTTTTTATTATATGTTTTATTGTATTTATTGGTTTCATTGCATTTTAACTTATGTACGCCGCCTTGAGCCAGTTTGCACCGGCAAGGCGGGATACAAATTGGAAGTAAAAAAATAAAATAAAAAATTCCCCCTAAGCTGAGTTAGTGTGAGCCAGCTCACAGTTTTTTAGCCTCCGGCTCACACCCTTTTGTCTTAGCTCAGGAAGGGTAACCCTAGAGCACACTCATTGATGCGGCAGCCAAATCGCTCGTTCCCAACTTTAGTGCCAGTAGCTCACCAAGTACAATTTTTGCTGACAAGACTCCACAGCTTCAAGGCAGCATTGTAGAACCAACCAAAAGTCTGCCCTGCTGGGGAGGGCGGAGTATAAATCAAATCAAATCAGTTAATAAAAAGAGAACTGAAGCACGTATCAACACAACACATAATGATGCAAAATTTATGTAGCGGGATCCTAGTTCCAGCGAGAGGAGGAGGAAGAGATTGAATTTATACCCCGCCCTTCACTACCCAAGGGAGTCGCAGAGCGGCTTACAAACTCCTTTCCCTTCCCCTCCCCACAACAGACACCCTGTGAGGTAGGTGGGGCTGAGAGAACTTCTGACAGAAACTGTCCTTGAGAGAACAGCTCTGACAGAACTATGGCTTGCCCAAGGTCATCCAGCAGCTGCAAGTGGAAGAGCGGGGAATCAAACCCGGTTCTCCCAGATTAGAGTCCGCGCTCCTAACCACTACACCAAACTGGCTCCCAACACAGCTGTATAGACCACAGTCCCTAATAATTCATCCGAGGAAAGGCAAGATAAAAATGTGATATATGGTGCGTGCCTGCGATCCTGTCTCCCTATCTCTGATAGTAACATCCTATCAGCGTTACGCCCTGCAATGTCCATTGAATTGAATGGGCTATCAGTCTGCTGAGGGTCATGGCGTAGGTTCCCTTGCGCATTTCTCAAAGCATATCAAAATTAGCATATTAGGCCACACCCTGGCAGCACACCTCATTAGCATATTAGGCCACACCCCCAATGTTGCCAGAAGTGTGGTCATCCAGCCACACCCACCTTTTGCTTCTTATTCTGTTTACCTTGTTTGTTGTCAAAACCCCCAGGGCTTCTTTTGTAGCAGAAACTCCTTTGCATGTTAGGCCACACACCCCTACGGTAGCCAATCCTGATGAGTTTCTGCTGTTGGGTGTGGCCTGTTATGCTAATGAGTTCCTGCTGGGCGTGGCCGACTCAGGAGCCAGCCGGAACTCCGTTCCTGTGCGTTCCTGCCCAAAAAGAGCCCTGTCTATGGCAATTCCTCATGTTGGAACCACTGTTAAAAAAAAAAAAAGAATGAAAGGGTCATGTGCAGATGTCAGGTTGCTGTTCTGCGCACAGATATCTGTAAATCATTCTCTGGACTCCTCCTGCATTCCGGTCGTAGAGCGGCATTTTTCCTTTCCAAGGAAAAGCATAAACATTGGCCCACAAAGCGCGGTCTGTCGCCAGCTGGTTTTGGGAAAGATAAGCGGGAGAAATTCACTTGGAATGCTGAAATGAAAACATTCCCCACCACCGCCACCGCTGCCGATAAACAGTATCCGTTGTCCTAGAGCTCCCGGGTGGCTGCCGACGCCGCGTTTTGAGCGCAAGTGAAAAACGCTTTTAAAAATCGGCCTCGGAAGACACCCAGACCGGTTTCTCGGTAGAAATCGAACAGCCGTCGCTCAGTGTAAGCAAACCCTTGGACGTTTACAGATGAAAACAGGGGCGTGGATAGGAATGGGCAGCTGTCGGGCTCCTCTTGGGGAGATGTAGGCCAGAGGATAGAGGGGTCCCAAGTAAGGTTCCCAACCTCCAGGTGGGGGGAACGTAGAAAAACACTGTGTTAGAGCAAAACACACGATACTATTATGCTACTATATCTTCATATATTGATATCGATAATATAGGTAAAGGTAAAAGTAAAGGTTCCCTTGCTCGAAAGCCAGTCGAATCCGACTCTAGGGTTCCGGTGCTCATCTCCGTTTCAAAGCCGAAGAGCCAGCGCTGTCCGAAGACATTTCCGTGGTCATGTGGCCGGCATGACTAAACACCAAGGCGCACGGAACGCTGTTACCTTCCCACCGAAGTGGTCCCTATTTATCTACTTGCAATTTCTTGCTTTCGAACTGCTAGGTTGGCAGGAGCTGGAACTAGAGACGGGAGCTCACTCCGCCATGCAGCACCCGGGTCTTGAACTGCTGAACTACTGACCTTCCACAGCCTGCAGTTCAGCATATGAACCACTTGAGCCACCGCAGCTCCATCGATAATATAGTTGAATACAACAGAGACCCCAGTGCATCTTATTCACTATCAGGGCTATTTCTGGGCAGGAACGCACAGGAACGGAGTTCTGGCTGGCTCCTAAGCTGGCCACACCCAGCAGGAACTCATTAGCATAACAGACCACACCCAACAGCAGAAACTCATTAGGATTGGCTACATTAGGGCTGTGTGGCCTAACATGCAAAGGAGTCCCTGCTACAAAAAAAGCCCTGGGGGGTTGACAACAAACAAAATAAACAGAACAAGAAGCAAAAGGTGGGTGTGGCTGGATGACCACACTTCTGGCAACATTGGGGGTGTGGCCCAATATGCTAATGAGCTGTGTTGCCGGGGTGTGGCCTAATAGGCTAATACGTCTCTGCTGTTGGGTGTGGCCTATTATGCTAATGAGTCCCTGCTGGGCTTTTTCTAAAAAAAAGCCCTGTTCACTATAGTACATTAGCCTAAAGAACATTATCTATCTAGTAGAAAAACCCACCACTACAGAGGCAGGTTTCAGCGTTGTCGACTATCTTGCTTCGGATGAGAGACTGGTGAAAGATGCAGATTATAGCTGCTCCCCACATGACAGAGATGGCTTGTTTGTGTGTGTGTGTTGACTGCCATGAAGTTGCTTCCGACTCGGAGTGACCCCATGAACTGATGACCTCCCAAATATCCTGCCGTCAACAGCCTCGCTCAGGACTTGCAGACGGAGGGCCGGAGCTTCCTTTCCCTCAGTCGATCCGTCCCATGTTGGGTCTTCTTTTCCTAAGGCCAGTTTGGTGTAGTGGCTAGGACTGGCGGACTCTAATCTGGGAGAGCCAGGCTTGATTCCCCACTCCTCCTCCACAAGCAGCCAGCTGGGTGGCCTCGGGTCAGTCACAAGTTCTCTCGGAGCTGTTCTCTCAGGAGCAGTCCTCGAGAGAGCTCTTCTCAGCCCCGCCGACCTCAGAGGATAGCCTTTTTGAACTGGAGATGCCGGGGATTGAACCTGGGACCTTCTGCATGCCAAGCAGAGGCTCTGCCACTGAGCCACAGCCCCTCTCCATGGCCCTCCAGGGTCTCAGGCTGAGGTCTTCCACATCACCTCCTGCCTGGTCCTTTTAACTGGAGATGCCGGGGATTGAACCTGGGGTCTTCTGCATGCCAAGCAGAGGCGCTTCGGCTGAGCCACAGCTCCTCTCCCTGGCTCTCCAGGGTCTCAGGCTGAGGTCTTCCACATCACCTCCTGCCTGGTCCTTTTTAACTGGAGATGCCGGGGATTGAACCTGGGGTCTTCTGCATGCCAGGCAGAGGCTCTGCCACTGAGCCACGGCCCCGCCGCATTCTTAAAAAGTTTTCTTAATGTTTGCAGGTCATTTTTAAAACCACTTCAGCTCCTGGTTTGTTTGTTTTTTCCAGGAGGGAAGGGGGAATATAAATATATTAAATAAATGTAGACATGGGGGTGGATCCTATGGAAGGCTGAGTTTGGGGGGGGCAGAGACCTCAGCAGAGTATGATATCATGGAGTTCACCGTCCAAAGTGGCCATTTTCTCCAAGGGCACTTGACCTCTGTCGTCTGGAGACCAGTTGTAATAGCGAGAGATCTCCAGGCACCATTTGAAGGTAGAAGAGGAGGAGGAGGAGGAAGAGGAGGAGGAGGAGACTGGGGTTGTACCCCGTCCTTCACTCAGTCTCCCCAAGTGGCATACAATCTCCTTTCCCTTCCCCTCCCTGCGACAGACACCCTGTGAGGTAAGTGGGGCTGAGAGAGCTCTTTCGAGCACTGCCCTTGAGAGAACAGCCCTGAGAGGACTTGTGACTGGCCCAAGGTCACTCCAGCAGCTGCATGTGGAGGAAGAGTGGGGAATCAAACCCGATTCTCCCAGATTCGAGTCCGCCGCTCCTGATCACCCCACCAAACTGGCTCAAACCGGATCGGTCGCAATTCCGGGCGATCTCCAGGCCCCACCTGGAAGCTGGCAACCCGAAATTCCAGCCGTCCTCCCTCACAACACGGGGAGGGACTCGTAAAACAAGCATCGGTGCTGACCCTCGGCTCTTGTAAACCTCCTCCAGGCTCCTTCTCCGTCATGCCTCATCGAGGGCAGGTCTGTCGTGGGTTCCTGGAGGTTCCCGGAGACGGCGCTCACACTTGACTAACCACGAAACACGTCGCTGACACACCGGCCCCAAACCACAGACCCAACGCAGCGGTTTAATGTGCAGGCAAAGAACCTCAGAGGCCTCAGCATGAGGTCACCGTGGAAACAGGCGGGCAGGGTTTACACCAGGGTGACCCACACTTCAGAGGGGCAGGGAGACACATCTTTTGCCAAGCCAAACATGATTTTTTTTTCTTCAGAAAGCAGGCCTTCCCTGTCAGACCAGCCTCTCCGTACGTCCGGGTTGCTCCATATCCTGTTTCTAAGCCGTGGCGAGCGCAAGGTGATGCACAGGGAATCAAAGAGCCATATATGGGAAGTTTATGAGCTTCTTACAAGAGGATTAGACAGATTTAGGGAGGGGAGACCTTTCGGTGACTGCGAACCACGGTGACTAAAGGGAACCTCCATGTTCGGAGGCAGTCAGCCTCTGAATCCCAGGGCCGGGAATAGAGGGATGCCAAGCTTCAGGGGGGACCAGTCACCTGGGGATCCCCTGGAATTGCAGTTTATCTCCAGACTGCAGAAATCAGTTCCCTTGGAGAGAATGGATGCTTTGGAGGGGGGACTCCGTGGCAGTGTACCCCACTGAAGTCCCTGTCCTCCCCAGTCTCTATCCCCGAATCTCCAGGAATCTCCCAACCTGGATCTGGCAACCCTGCCCCTGCCATCTCTTTCCGGTGGAAAGAGGGACCTTTCAACCCTAGCCAGGAGGCAATATCAGGGGAAGGCCTCGGCCTCTCCGCCCTGTTGTTGGACCTCCAGAGGAACTGGTTGTCCACTGTGTGAGGCAGGAGGCTGGAGGAGATGGACCCTCCCTGGTCTGATCCAGCAGGGCTCTTCTGAGGTTCCTTCTTAGGTTCTTCCCAGGTTCCTTCTTAGGTTTCTTCTTAGGTTCTTCCCTATCACGGGAAGGCCTCGGCCTCGATGCCCTGTTGCTGGCCCTCCAGGGGAACTGGCTGGCCCCTGTGTGAGACAGGAGGCTGGACTAGAGGGACCCTCACTGGTCTGATCCAGCAGGGCTCTTCTGAGGTTCTTCTCAGGGGAAGGCCTCGGCCTCTGTGTCCTGCTGTTGGCCCTCCAGAGGAACTGGCTGGCCCCTGTGTGAGACAGGAGGCTGGACTAGAGGGACCCTCCCTAGTCTGATCCAGCAGGGCTCTTCTGAGGTTCTTCTCAGGGGAAGGCCTCGGCCTCTGTGTCCTGCTGTTGGCCCTCCAGAGGAACTGGCTGGCCCCTGTGTGAGACAGGAGGCTGGACTAGAGGGACCCTCACTGGTCTGATCCAGCAGGGCTCTTCCTATGTTCTTCTCAGGGGAAGGCCTCAGCCTTTATGCCATGTTGTTGGCCCTCCAGAGGAACTGGTTGGCCTCTGTTTGAGAACAAGAGGTCCACCAGTGGCTATTAGCCACAAGGTATAGATAGGGACTCTTGGTCTGGGGCAAGTGATGCACTGTATTCTTGGTTCGGGGGGGGGCAACAGTGTCCTGGCCCGACTGGTGGGCCTCCCGATGGCACCTGGTATTTTTGGCCGCTGTGTGACAGAGTGTTGGACTAGATGGGCCATTGGCCTGATTCAACATTGGTTTCTCTTATGTTCTTACGTTCTTATGGACTAGATGGACCCTCACTGGTCTGACCCAGCAGGATCTTCTGATGTTCTTATTAGGGGAAGGCCCAAAGCTGCCCTTCTCTCCAGGGGAGCTGATTTCTGTTGTCTAGAGACCAGTGGTAACTCTGGGAGATCTCTGGGCCCCACCTGAAGGCTGGTGACCCTAACCAGGCAGGGCATCGTTTGGATTCTCAGCTCCTGGCATCAAAATGGCGTGCCCGTCTCTGCAACCCTCTTTCAATATTCCCAGACTTCTCTTTTGAATGCACAGGAACCCAGTTTGCAGTCTGCCAGTTTGGTGCAGTGGTGGGGAGTGTGGACTGTAATCTGGGAGAACCGGGTTTGATTTCCCAACTCCTCCACATGCGGCTGCCGGTTTGACCTTGGGTCAGTCACAAGTTCTCTCAGAGCTGTTCTCTCAAGGGCCGTTTCTGTCAGAGCTCTCTCAGCCCCGTCTACCTCACAGGGTGTCTGTTGTGGGAGGAGGAAGGGAAAGGAGATTTTAAGCCGCTCTGAGACTCAGTGAAGGGTGAGGTAGAAATCCAATCACTTCCTCCTCCTCCTCCTCCTCCTCCTCTTCTTCTTCTCCTCCTCCTCCTCTTCTCCTCTTCTTCTCCTCCTCCTCCTCCTCTTCTTCTCCTCCTCCTCTTCTCCTCCTCCTCCTCTTCTTCTTCTTCTTCTTCTCCTCCTCCTCCTCTTCTCCTCCTCCTCCTCCTCTTCTTCTTCTTCTTCTCCTCCTCCTCCTCCTCTTCTCCTCCTCCTCCTCCTCCTCCTCTTCTTCTTCTTCTCCTCCTCCTCTTCCTCTTCTCCTCCTCCTCTTCTTCTTCTCCTTCTCCTCCTCCTCTTCTTCTCCTCCTCCTCCTCCTCTTCCTCTTCTCCTCCTCCTCCTCTTCTCCTCCTCCTCCTCCTCCTCTTCTTCTTCTCCTCCTCCTCTTCCTCTTCTCCTCCTCCTCTTCTTCTTCTCCTTCTCCTCCTCCTCTTCTCCTCCTCCTCCTCCTCTTCTCCTCCTCCTCTTCTTCTTCTCCTCCTCCTCCTCCTCTTCTCCTCCTCCTCCTCTTCTTCTTCTTCTTCTCCTCCTCCTCTTCCTCTTCTCCTCCTCCTCTTCTTCTTCTCCTTCTCCTCTTCCTCTTCTCCTCCTTCTCTTCTTCTTCTCCTTCTCCTCCTCCTCTTCTCCTCCTCCTCCTCCTCCTCTTCTCCTCCTCCTCTTCTTCTTCTTCTCCTCCTCCTCCTCCTCTTCTCCTCCTCCTCCTCCTCTTCTCCTCCTCCTCCTCCTCCTCTTCTTCTTCTTCTCCTCCTCCTCCTCCTCTTCTTCTCCTCCTCCTCCTCCTCTTCTCCTCCTCCTCCTCCTCCTCCTCCTCTTCTTCTTCTTCTCCTCCTCCTCTTCCTCTTCTCCTCCTCCTCTTCTTCTTCTCCTTCTCCTCCTCCTCCTCCTCTTCTCCTCCTCCTCCTCTTCTCCTCCTCCTCCTCCTCTTCTTCTTCTTCTTCTCCTCCTCCTCCTCCTCTTCTCCTCCTCCTCCTCCTCCTCCTCTTCTTCTTCTTCTCCTCCTCCTCCTCCTCTTCTTCTCCTCCTCCTCCTCCCCTGTCTGGAGCAGGGGCAGATTAAGGCTCCCTGGTGCCCTCAGCGCTGACCCATCTTGGTGCCCCCCGTCCTTTCCACACGGACCCCGCCCGTTTTAGTTGTTGACCTGTCTGACCAGATAGACAACACAGGTTGCAGCAACACGAAAATTTATTCATAGGGTAACACAATATACCGTACAAACTCAGCCAAGCTTTGGCTACATCAAGTTCCACAAAAATGCAAGACAACATCTATTCTAATATTCCACAAGTTCAAGGTATCAAAGTTCTAATATTCAAGACCCGAAAGGCATTTTTCTACATTTCTTTCACCCTTTCCCCAACTTTGTGGTGCCCCCTTTGGCCCTGGTGCCCTAAGCACGTGCTGAGTCTGCTTAATGGTTAATCTGCCACTGGTCTGGAATCTGGGATGCATTCCTTCTAGGGATGCCAACTCCGGGTTTGAAAATTCCTAGAGATTTGCGGGGGAGGGGGGTGGAGCCTGGGAAGAGTGCAGTTTGGGGAGGGGAGGGACTTCGGTGGGGCCGCATATCATACAGCCCACCCGACAAAGGAAGTGGGGTGGCCAACCTCCAGGGGGCAACTGGAGACCCCCCCCACACTATTACAGTTGATTTTCAGACAATCGGGATCAGTTCCCCTGGAGAAAATGGCTGCTTCGGAGGGGTGGACTCTGTGGCCTTGTACCATATGAGGCCCCTGCCCTCCCCTCCCCAAACACCACCCTCCCCGGGCTCCGCTCCCCAAATCTCCAGGGATTTCCCAGCTCCGAGCTGGCAACCCTAAAAAGAAGGGTGGGGAGCTCAGCTGGGATAGGAGATTGTAGCCTCTGCCTTCCCCAAAGCAGCCATTTCTTCCAGGGGAACTGATCTCTGTATTCTCTGGAAATCAGTTGTCATTTCAGGACCTCTCCCTGCCCCACCCCTTCTGAGTGTGAAGGAGGAGGAGGAGGAAGACAGTTCTGGTCGCCACACCTCAAAAAGGATATTATAGCATTGGAAAAAGTGCAGAGAAGGGCAACTAGGATGATAAAAGGGATGGAACACCTTCCCTATGAAGAAAGGTTAAAGCGCTCAGGGCTCTTCAGCTTGGAGAAACGACGGCTGAGGGGTAACGTGATCGAGGTTTATAAGATTATGAATGGGATTGAGTAGGTAGAGAAAGAGGTACTTTTCTCCCTTTCTCACAATACAAGAACTCGTGGGCACTCCATGAAATTGCTGAGCAGTCGGGTTAGAATGGATAAAAGGAAGTCCTCCTTCACCCAAAGAGTGATTAACACATGGAATTCACTGCCACAGGAGGTGGTGGCAGCTACAAGCATGGACAGTTTCAAGAGGGAATTAGATAAACATATGGAGCAGAAGTCCATCAGTGGCTCTTAGCCACAAGGTATAGATAGGAACTCTCAGTCTGGGGCAGGTGATGCACTCTATTCTTGGTGTTGGAGGGGGCAGCAGTGGGAGGGCTTCTGGTGCCCTGGCCCCACTGCTGGATCTCCTGGTGGCACCTGGTATTTTTGGCCACTGTGTGACAGAGTGTTGGACTAGATGGGCCATTGGCCTGATTCAACATTGGCTTCTCTTATGTTCTTATGAGGAGGAGGAGATTGGATTTATACCCTGCCGTTCATTCGGAGTCTCAGAGCAGCTTACAATCTCCTTTCCCTTCCCCTCCCCACGATGGACACCCTGTGAGGTAGGCGGGGCGGAGAGAGCTCTTTTGAGGACTGCCCGTGAGAGAACAGCTCTGAGAGAACTTGTGTGACCCAAGGTCACACCAGCAGCTGCATGTGGAGGAGTGGGGAATCAAACCCGTTCTCCCAGATAAGAGTCCGTGCACTTGACCATCTACACCGAACTGGCAGTTTGAAGCAGTTTGCTCCTCGTGTATGGGAAATGGTTTGTGAGTTTTCGTGAGGTTCAGGAGCTCCACGTGAAAAATGCTTATCCTTGACTCCGAAGGAGATCGGAAATATGACCTTGCCTGGGAGACACGTTAGTTTGCTGGAAAAACATTATCATCCGCAGGAAGAGATTGATATATACTGGCTGTTGAAATCATTGTTTGCCGAAAGCACCGAAAACACAAGTCACAAATCTCGGTGCCTGAATTTTTCCCTGGGCCTTTTTTTGATTTGTATTCCGTTTTGCATATTGCTGGGGCTTGTCTTTTGTCCTTTGACGGGGTACAAATACATGTTTAAGATTTATTTACTTATTGAATTTCTACCCCACCCTCCCCTGGCCAGAGCCGGGGGTATTTATTTCAGAAGACATGTTATATTCATATGTTCAAAGTTTCACTTTATGAAGTCACTTTCTATGAACATTGTGATTAACTTTAACATAAATTATCAGACAAATACGCTTGCACGAGTCTTTATTTATGTATAATTGCTAGAAATTGTGTATTTTGTCATCTTGGTACCCACCCGGAGGCTGGCGACCCTGGAACCTCCTCCAGTTAAAGACATTTTCAAACGTGCTGCACTTTACTGATTCAGCCAGTTTGGCATTTCCTCGTGAAGCAGACAGTCTTGACGTGGCTTCCTGCCCCCGTATTCCATTTCCTGAGAGACCCCGCCGCCCCCCTGTGACTCTCAGGCACGTGCAGTTTCCAATAAATCCAATTCGCCTTTCTGTTTCATGTCCTTCCAGACGGCTTTGAGAGATTGTGTACCAGCCGATTAGGGGAACTGCCTCCGCCCCTGCTGCTCACGGTTTACATTAACGAGTTTCCAAACAGCAGACGCAGCCGAGGTCTTTAGATAATCTTTGCTCTGTCTCCTGCAAACCCACCAGAGAGCCGTGATCTGTCTCCAGGTCCTTATCAAGGAACAGATATCTTTTCTAAAGAGATAGATCCAGATGGGTTAGGCGTGTCAGTCTGTCTGGAGCGGCAGAAAAGAGCCAGAGTCCGGCAGCACCTTCAAGACCGCTTTGGCAGGGCGGGCAGGGTATAAATTAAATAAATAAATAAAAGTCTAATAAAAGGCTAACACAATTTGTGGCGGGGGGAAGCTTTTGTGAGTCACTGCTCACTTCTTCAGATACAGCGAGAGTGTCACGAGGTTGATGGGTTTCCATCCTTTTTGGGGGGGGGCCGTAGGAGATTTTTTAATTGCATTTTCTATAAACGACAACGGAATTAAGGAAGGGAATGACAAACTAAGGGAGAAAGTAAAGAAAACCCACTAAAAACCCAAGAGATGGGGGTCATACATGATGCTTATAAAATTAGCTCTTAGCTGAAAGTTACAATAAAAATTCATTGAATGGCGTCATCTAAAAATATGATTAAACTAAAAGAAACCTTGAAACTCCCTCTTATCTGACTTCATAAAGAGCAAAATAAGATATGGTTATACATAATAATTTTTTTAAGAGATTCCAGAGAGTAAAAACTATTCATTTTTTGTCCTTTTTCTCTCTCAACCGGTATTTTGTTTTTGGGGCTGCCGCCCCCAATGCTGAATCGGAGTCCTCATCGGAAGATGCTATGGATTTCCATTCTGTATGGCTAAATGTGATGCCGCCCATGGAGATGAGTAGCCATGTTAGTCTGTCTGTAGTGGTAGAAAAGAGCCAGAGTCCAGGAGCACCTTCAAGACTAACAAAATTCATGGCAGGGGAGGAGCTTTCATGAGACACTCTCAATGTTCCCTCTATGCTATGGAAGTCTTGTGAGCAAAAATTCTACTTTGTGAGCTACTGGCATTTAAAGTTGTGAGTGAGCGATTTGGCTACAGCATCAATTAGTCTGCTCTGGAGCCATCCATCCTGAACTGACAAAAATGTGTGAGCCGGAGGCTAAAGAACTGTGAGCTAGCTCACAATAACTCAGCTTAGAGGGAAGACTGGTCACTCCTCAGTTCTTCAGATACAGCTAGGGTGGGAGTCCACCTGTCCTTCTATCACAAGGTTGATGGATTCCCATTCTTTGCGGCTAAATGTGGTGCCTTCCATGGAGATAGATCCAGATGGGTGGCCATGTTAGTCTGCCTGTAGTAGCAGAAAAGAGCCAGAGTCCAGGAGCGCCTTCAAGACTAGCACAATTTGTGGCAGGGGCGGAGCTTTCGTGGGTCACTGCTCACTTCCTCAGATACAGCAAGAATGAGAGTCTGTCTGTCCTTATATGACAAGTTTGATGGGATTCCCATTCTGGACAGCTAAATGTGGTGCCTTCCATGGAGGTGCCGAATGACATTTCAGATACCGAATGACATTAGCAGGCAAATGACAACAGAAACCACAACTTTCAAAAACCAGTGAGGGGACATTTTAACCTTCCAGGACATTCAGTTGCTGACCTAAGTGTCGCAGTTCTTTTACAAAGGAATTTGGGTTTTTTGTGTGTATTTTGTGTGTGTGTGTGCCTGGTTGACTTCTGGTGACCCCTAGTGGGGCTTGGTTGTTTCAGAGAGGTGGCTGGTTATTATCTGCCTCTGTGCTCTGGTATTCCTTGGAGGTCACCCTTCCAACTACTTGCCAAGGTCGGCCCTGCTTAGCTTCCAAGATCCGATGAGATTGGGCTTGCTTGGGCTATCCAGGTCAGGGCTCATACAAAAGAATTTCAACGGGAGATGAGAGACTGCTGAATTGCAACTGATAACGAAGCTCAAGACAATGCATCCTTCTGGACTGAACAGAGACCTAGGTTCCCTGTCTCATTACCAATGCTGATTTTTTCCCTTTGCATATCACACCGAATCCAATCACGCCAGCTATTGTTGTTCACCTGCTATTGTTATTTGGCATCTGAAATCACTCCACTTTCCAATATATAGAACAGAGGGACTCCCATTCTAGCTGTATCTGAGGAAGTGAGCCGTGACTCACGAAAGCTCATCCCCGGTCACAAATTTTGTTGGCCTTGAAGGTGCTCCTGGACTCTTCCTGTTTTCTGTATCTTTTCGAAGGCTGGCCCTAGATGCGAACATGAGAATTAGTTTCCCGGGACAGCCTGGAGGCCCCTCTAGCCTAGCACGCTGCTTCCGACAGTGGGCAGCCAGGCAGAGCGAGGAGACATTCCAAATGGGAAATCAGAGGCATCAAGCAAGACATGATGTGGGAGATACAGGGTCTGATCTCTCCCAGCTTTGTTTTTTTTTTTGAGAGAGAGAGAGAGAGCCAGCAGATTAAAGGGCTAGTACAGGGGATGCGAACCCAACTAGGGTTGCCAACCTCCAGGAGGTGGCTGGAGACCTACCACTATTACAACTGATCTCCAGGTAACAGAAATCGGTTCCCTCGGAGAAAATGGTTGCTTTGGAAGGTGGACTGTATGGCATTGTGCCCCTTTGAAGGAGGAGGAGGAAGAAGAAGAAAAGGAGGAGGAGGAGGAGGAGGAGGAAGAAGAGGAGGAGGAGGAAGAAGAGGAGGAGGAGGAGGAGGCTGGCAATCTCCTAGGATTACAAATGTTCTCTAGGCAACAGAGTTCAGTCATCTGGAGAAAAGGACTGTTTTGGAGGGTGGACTCTCATAGAATCCCAGAGTCGGAAGGGGCCCTAGAGGCCATCTAGTCCAACCCCTTGCTCAGTGCAGGACCAGCCCAGAGCGTCCCTGGCAAGGGTTTGTCCAGCCGCTGCTTAAAGACAATCAGTGAAGGGGGAGCTCTGTTGTCTGTTGTGGGGAGGGGAAGGGAAAGGAGACTGTAAGCCGCTCAAAGATTCCTTCAGGTAGTGAAGGGCGGGGTATAAATCCAATCTCCTCCTCCTCCTCCTCCTCCTCCTCTTCTTCTTCTTCCTCCTCCTCCTCCTCTTCCTCCTCCTCCTCCTCTTCTTCCTCCTCCTCCTCCTCCTCTTCTTCTTCTTCCTCCTCCTCCTCTTCTTCTTCTTCCTCCTCCTCCTCTTCTTCTTCTTCATCTTCCTCCTGCTCCTCTTCTTCCTCTTCCTGCTCCTCTTCTTCTTTTTCTTCTTCCTCCTCCTCCTCTTCTTCTTCATCCTCTTCTTCTTCTTCTTCCTCCTCCTCCTTGCTGTTCTTTCATGTGCATCCTAAAATGCTACAGTCCCCAGAAAGCTTCAGCACACCCTACCCCCTCGGAAAGATCAGCTCTTTAACGCCAAGAATCCTGGCACTGGTGCCCTCCCAGGGGGGTAATTCTCCGATGGAATTTCTTCAGCATATCTTTGCATGTGCATGATTCATGGTGATGTAAAACCTGGGGGAATTTGTGACTTTTTAAAAAAAAATACACACAAAGTTATACCATCAGATTACCACTACCCACAAGCTTTTTGAAGTTCGCACTTTCCTCTGATCTTTTTTTTTTTTAAAAGGGGTGAATCAGCCACTCTCCGATTGGTTCTGTCGGCTCTCGTTTTTGAAACCTTTGATGGGCTTATTTGCAGTTCACACTTCATCGCTCATCTTCAGATAGCCACGGAACTGTACGCCCGTACATTTTTCTTATCAACATCTTCATTCCACCGGCATATTTCTGTAGGTTTCCCACCCGACCAGAGTTTACACAAAAGCCCCCGCCCCCAAATTATATATATTAGAATACCCATTTTGTAAAACTCCCAGCATAGCAAGGCCGGTAAGTCCCTGGGCACCAGTGCGATGCGGGCCAGGATCCAGTGCCCAGGACAACAGGACTGGGGGTTATGGTTGCCAACTAAGAACATAAGAACATAAGAGAAGCCAATGTTGAATCAGGCCAATGGCCCACCTAGTCCAACGCTCTGTGTCACACAGCGGCCAAAATATACCAGGTGCCATCAGGAGGTCCAGCAGTGGGGCCAGGACACTAGAAGCCCTCCCACTGCTGCCCCCTCCAGCACCAAGAATACAGAGCATCACCTGCCCCAGACTGAGAGTTCCCATCTATACCCTGTGGCTAATAGCCACTGGTGGACTTCTGCTCCATATGTTTATCTAATTCCCTCTTGAAACTGTCCATGCCTGTAGCTGCCACCACCTCCTGTGGCGGTGAATTCCAGGTTGGAAAAAAACTGGAGATTTTCGGGGTGAAGTCTGAGGAGGGTGGGGTTTTTTGGGGGAAGGGACCTCAGCAGGCTATGGCGCCACAGAGCTCACCCTCCAAAGTAGCCATTTTCTTCTGAGGAAGTGATATCTGTAGTCAGAAGAAGAAGAAGAGGAGGAGGAGGAGATTGGATTTATACCCTGCCCTTCACTCGGAGTCTCAGAGTGGCTCACAAACTCCTTCCCCTTCCTCTCCCCACAACAGACACCCTGTGAGGTAGGCGGGACTGAGAGAGCTCTTTCGAGAACTGGTCATGAGAGAACAGCTCTGAGAGAACTGTGACTGACCCAAGGTCATGCCAGCAGCTGCATGTGGGGGAGAGGAAGAGAAAAAGAGATTGGATTTATACCCCGCCCTTCAGTCAGAGTGGCTTACAAACTCCTTCCCCTTCCCCTCCCCACAACAGACACCCTGTGAGGCAGGTGGGGCTGAGAGAGCTCTCTCGTGGACTGCTCCTGAGAGGACAGCTCCTGTCAGAACTGTGGCTTGCCCAAGGTCATCCAGCAGCTGCAAACGGGGGAGTGGGGGAATCACACCCAGTTCTCCCAGATTAGAGTCTGCGCACTTAACCACTACACCAAACTGACTCTCGATCAGTTAGAGTAGGAACAGCAGGGTAGGAACAGGCGATTGGGTTATTCGCTTAACAGAGCAGAGTTTTGCCCAGTCATCGACGTGTGATCCTGAGTGCAGGAAATAAATTTACCCAAAAGGTATATTGCAAAAAAAGCTAAACGTACATTTCATAGAATCAAAGAATCACGGAGTCGGAAGGGGCCCTAGAGGCCATCTAGTCCAACCCCCTGCTCGATGCAGGATCAGCCCAGAGCATCCCTGACAGGTGTTTAAAGATTGCTGAAAGACTGCCACGGAGGGGGAGCTCACCGTCTCCCGAGGCAGCTGATCCCGCTGTTGCACAATTCTGTCAAAAAGTTTTCCCTCAGATCCAGCTGGTACCTTCCCACCCTTAATTTAGACCCAGTCTTGTGAGTCCTCTCCTCTGCTGCCAACAGGAACAGCTCCCTACCCTCCTCCTCTAAGTGACAGCCCTTCAAACACTTCAAGAGAGCCATCCTGTCCCCCCTCCACCTCCTCTTCTCTAGACTGGACATTCCCAAGAAGTCCCTCAGCCTTTCCTCAGAGAGCTTCTTGGTCTCCAGGCCCACGATCATCCTCGTCGCTCTCCTCTGCCCCCGCTCCATTCCGCCCACATCCTTTTGGAAGCGAGGCCTCCAGAACTGCACACAAGACTCCAGGTGCGACCTGACCAATGCAGTGTACAGCGGGACTATGACGTCTTGCAATTTGGATGTTGTGCCTCTGTTGATACACCCAAGATCGCATTAGCCTTATTGGCCACTGCATCACACTGGAAGCTCATATTTAACTTACCGTCCACCCGCACCCCAAGATCTTGTTCACACACACTGCCCCCCAGAAGCGTATTCTTGTTCCTCATTTTTGTTACCCAGATGTAGAACTCGGCACTTATCCTTGTTAAATCGCACCTTGTTCACTTCTGCCCCCTTTTCCAGCGCGTTCAGATCTCGTTGAATTCTATCTCTGTCTTCTGGTGCGTTCAGATAGATCAAGTTCACATCCGGTTGCAGTCGGAAGGAGACAGAGGGAAGTCTAATCTAAAGAGTACTTTCCCTATCCCAAATGGCCAGCTTGTCCGGCATCACATGTGTGGGAATAGGAGGGACCTTGTGTCTAAAGGAGAGACCTGCAGAGACGTGTGTCTCCATGGAAGGCCATGTGAGAGAGTGAGGGGACAAAGGGAGACAGAGAGGAGGGGTCAGAGGGCAGCACCCAGGTGAAGACCAAGAGAGGCCTCCCATTCAGGGAGATGAAACCCATACACCCTTAGATTGATGTAGTGCCCCCAATATTGAGGCATGCTGAATTGCCCACACCAACAGCCCAAACCCGCCAGATTGTACACTGTGAATGAGGAATGGGTATCCAAAGAAGACGGTGCTGGAGACTCTTGAGAGTCCCTCGGACTGCAAGGGGATCAGAATCAGTCAGTCCTAAAAGAAATCAACCCTGACTGTTCCCTGGAAGGCCAGAGACTGAAGCTGAAGCTCCAATACTTTGGCCACCAAAGGAGAAGGGAGCACTCCCTGGAGAAGACCCTGATGCTGGGAAAGACTGAAGGTAACAGAACATAAGAACACAAGAGAAGCCCATGTTGGATCAGGCCCATGGCCCATCCAGTCCAACACTCTATCACACAGTGGCCAAAAATAGCAGGTGCCGTCAGGAGGTCCAGCAGTGGGGCCAGGGCACTAGAAGCCCTCCCACTGCTGCCCCTTCCCCCCAAGCACCAAGAATACAGAGCCTCACTGGCCCCAGACTGAGAGTTCCTATCTACACCTGGTGGCTCATAACCACCGATGGACCTCTGCTCCATATGCTTATCTAATTCCCCCTTGAAGCCGTCCATGCTTGTAGCCGCCACCACCTCCTGTGGCAGTGAATTCCATGTGTTCGTCACTCTTTGGGTGAAGAAGGACTTCCTTTTATCCGTTCTAACCTGACTGCTCAGCAATTTCATGGAGTGCCCACGAGTTCTTGTATTGTGAGAAAGGGAGAAAAGGACTTCTTTCTCTACCTGCTCTATCCCATGCATAATCTTATAAACCTCGATCACGTCACCCCTCAGCTGTCGTTTCGCCAAGCTAAAGAGCCCCAAGAGCCTCAACCTTTCCTCATAGGGAAAGTTCTCCAACCCTTTTATCATTCTAGTTGCCCTCTTCTGCACTTGATTTCTCCAACCCTTTTATCATTCTAGTTGCCCTCTTCTTCACTTGATGGCAGAAGGGGATGACAAAGGATGAAATGGTCAGACAGTGTCACTGATGCAACGGACATGAAATTAAGCAAACTCCGGAGCTCGACGGAAGACAGGAGGGCCTGGCGTGATGTGGTCCGTGGGGTCTCTAAGAGTCAAACTCAACTGCGCAACTGAGCCCCCAAAGAAGAAACACTCTTCGCAAGAGGTTCACTCCGAGACCTGCTTGCTTCTTTCCCAACAGGGTTCCGGGGTGCTCGGTCACTCCAAATCTGTCAGTATTCAGTTGTGCTCTCTGTGTGGGAGCTGATTTGTGAGGGCCATTGCCCCCCCGAAATTCTAGCCCCCCCTTTTCTCTTCAGCCACCCAAAGGCCGAGTTCAGACTGGCAGTTTGAAGTGGGAGCGAGTCATGGCAAAAAAGCCCCAGAACAAACTGTTCCGGGTTTTCCCGGTCACAGTGCACCAACTGATGCGGGAGCATACCAGGGAGGAGGCGTGAGGGAGCGCTCACACTGTTGGCCCGAAGGGGTGGCTGTAAGGCACAGCTTTCTGTTTCACTAATCTGGAGATATGCGCTTATGCGCATGAGCGCATATGCGCATGCGAACCCAATCAAAATCGCGGATTTTAGCGTTCACACTGTGTTGGTGCAGGATAGACAAGGGATAGACGCACTTTCCGGGGTTGGATACCACTTTTAACTGGTATCTTCTTAACTCGGGAACGAAGCGTTACGAGATGGGTTGAGTCCGGCTGGGGAACGCCGGACAGATGTGCCTGCGTGAACGCCCCCTTTAAATCCGCTTGTGAAACGTTGCTGAAATGCGCCTCTTGCGGGGCAGACTGCCCATCTGAACTCGGCCTAACACAGCACTTCTTAGAAGACTCAACACACCTCTACCTGAAGAACAAAGTTGGAATCCAGTAGCGCCCCTATACACCTCAAGTGATGTAGCACACACACACAGACCCCCATGTCCAGGCAGGCTGAGTCGCGCATCCCAACCCACCAGGCCCCTCCTGGAGGCTGCAAACAAGGGAGAGAGATCACAGGAAGGAGAAGAAAACAACAACCGTGATGTGTTACGTCACAAAAAAGTCTCCACAGAACAAGAGACTTTCAGTCTGCGGAGACTTTTGTGACGTAACACATCACAGTTGTTGTTTTCTTCTCTCTCCCGCCTGGAGGCTGGCAACCCCAGCAAGAGGAGAAGGGCTTAAACCCCCATCCCCCCCACACCCCTGTTCCATTGATTCTGACCAGAATGTTCCACGGCTGTTTTTCATTATGAAAGAAAGCCGTGTGGGGGGCCCCCACGAGTTCAGCTATTAGTCACGAGCTGCAGAAGTTCTGGAGGAGGAGAAAGTGCCGCAGGGGGTTGGGGGTTGGGTGGGCCGAGGTTTCTAGCCAGACACCAGCCCCCCCCCCTCCCCAAAGTAATTTCATCCCTGGAGGAAGGGTGGCTGTCTCGCCCACAGCCTTCCACGCTCGATTCCAGAAGGAAGGGATTAACGGGAGGGCGGGCGTCGCTTTGGGACGTGTGTTTCTCTTCAAAGGGGCATTTTTGACATCTGCTCCCCGTGCCCGAGGAAAGTCTTATTCCTGTCGGGTTTGCATCTCAGTTTTTTGGGGTTGCCGGCTCTGGATTGGGAAAATCCTGGGGATTTGGGGGGGCGGAGCCTGGGGGAGGGCGGGGTTTGGGGAAAGGACGGAGCTCGGGGGGGGGGGATGTGCTGCCGTAGAGACCGCCTCCCAAAGTGGTGAAGTTCGTTTCTAATTCCAGGAGATCTCCAGTTCTCACCTGGAGAGTGGCAGTCCTCAGAATTCAGAGGGGGGTCTCTATGGCATTATACCCTGATGATGCCCCATCCTTCGGCCCTCCCTGGGTTCCTTCCCCAAATATCCAGGATTTACCTCTCTGCCCTGTTGCTGGCCCTCCAGAGGAACTGGTTGGCCACTGTGTGAGACAAGATGCTGGACTAGAGGGACCCTCACTGGTCTGATCCAGCAGGGCTCTCCTTAGGTTCTTATCAGGAGAAGGCCACAGTTTGGTTAAGTTAAGGACTCTAATCTGGGAGAACCAGGTTTGATTCCGCACTCCTCCACTTGCACCTGCTGGATGACCTTGGCCAAGCCATAGTTCTGTCAGAGGTGTTGCTGAAAAAGACCAGTTTCTGTCAGAGCTCTCTCAGCCCCACCTACCTCACAGGGTGTCTGTTGTGGGGAAGGGAAGGGAAAGGAGTTTGTAAGCTACTCTGAGACTCCCTTGGGTAGTGAAGGGCGGGGTATAAATCCAATCTCTTCTCTTCTCTCTTCTCTCTATGCCCTGTTGTTTGCCGTCCAGAAGAACTGGTTGGCCATTGTGTGAGACAGGAGGCTGGACTAAATGAACCACTGTTCTGATCCAGCAGGGCTCTTCTGAGGGTCTTACCAGAGGAAGGCCTCAGCCTCTATGCCCTGTTTTTGGCTCTTCGGAGGAACTGTTTGGCCGCTGTGTGAGACAGGATGCTGAACTAGATGGGCTATCGGTCTGACCCAGCAGGGCTCTTCTTATGGTCTTACTAAGGCCTCGGCCTCTCTGCCCTGTTGTTGGCCCTCCCGAGGAACTGGTTGGCCCCTGTGTGAGACAGGATGCTGGACTAGATGGACTATCGGTCTGATCCAGCAGGGCTCTTCTTAAGTTCTTATCACATGCAGAAGTCCAGCACAGGAATGTATATAACATCATATCTAAGACAATCCTCCTGTCACTGGTTTGGATCTCACACTGCACACTCAGTGGCCTTAAGCCAAATATCCACCCTCTCTGCTACCCGGGAGGCAATAATACCGGCCCTCTTTGCAGAGCTGTTGTCAAGACTGCAGAGATAATACATGCCAAGACACGCCCCTAATGTAGCCAATCCTCCAAGAGCTTACAGGGCTTCTTTCAGGGGCTACTGTAAGCTCTTGGAGGATTAGCTACATTAGGGGTGTCTGGCCTAATATGCAAAGGAGTTCCTGCTACGAAAAGAGCCCTGGAAGGACGCTGGATGCTGAACACTCCCTTTGTGTCTGTTTTCAGAGAATTATTTTATAGAGACTTTATTTTCGTTCCGTCTTCGTGTCAAAATGTTTTAACGTCTTCGACGCTCTCCTCCTTCGGCAACCCCCATCTGGGTGGGAAGGTGTCATAGCGAGGTTTTAAATAAAAGCAGGAAAGCTGAGCGTTTCCGTTAACTCCCCCATCAAAGCAGAGCCACGTTTTATAAAATTAAATGTAGAGGACTTTTTCGTAGGGTTGGCAGAGGAATTTGAACAAAGTCGGGGACACTTTGGCGTCAGGAAGCAGGTTTTTCTCCAGGCCGGTTTGGCCGGGGTTCCTGGAGGGGTTTTTTTTGGTCATCTTCTGGGCGTGAAATAGGGGTCACTGGGTGTGCATGTGGGGGGAGAGGTATTTGTGAATCTCCCGCATTGTGCAGGGGGTTGGACTAGATGACCCTGGAGGTCCCTTCCAACTCTATGATTCTGCACTTGTGAAACGGACTCTGTCCAACTCGTTTCGTTTCACTAGGGCTCTTTTTTGTAGCAGGGACTCCTTTGCATATTAGGCGACCCACCCCTAATGTAGCCAATCCTCCGAGAGCTTACAGAGCTCTTCTTACAGTGGCTCCTGTAAGCTCTTGGAGGATTGGCTACGTCAGGGGTGTGTGGCCTAATATGCAAAGGAGTTCCTGCTACAAAAAGGGCCCTGTTTTTTACCCAATTCCGAGACCCAATCCCATGCTTCCATGAGAACTGGTGCGGCGGTTAAACGGGTGAGCTCTGAGCCCGGAAAGGCCCGGTTCGAATCTTCCCTCTGCATCCAACCACCTGCTGCATGGCAATGCTAATAATCCAGGCCTACCTTTGAGGGCCGTTGTCAGTAGCGCGCTTTGAGCGCACGATGCTCCGGCAGCTTGCTTTACCCCGGGCAGCGTTTCCTCCTTTTCAAAGCTCCCTTTTGATGAGGTCTTGGCTTCCTAAGGAACAATTCAGACCAGATGCCCTTCCGCCCACCCCGCTCCCCCGTGCAGTCTGTCTGCATCCTGTCGTCAAGAAACAAACACTGGATTCCAACCGTAAATGTTAATTGTTTTGTCCCCCGCCCCTGCCAAAGATCTAAGACGGTTCCCGTATGTAGCTGCTTTGTGCCTTATTGGAGAGACGGTTTTAAACACAGGGGAATTGGTTGCTTGGCTGTGCTGCGCACTGTAAGAAACAGAGTTGGGCTTTGAAGGGGGCTGTGGCTATGGCTTCCAACCTCCAGGTGAGGCCTGGAGATCTCCTGGAAGTACAACAGATCTCCAGGCAAAGACGAAGAACAACAAGAAGAGAAGAGATTGGATTTATAGCCTGCCGTTCACTACCTAAGGGAGTCTCAGAGCGGCTTAGAAACTCCTTTCCCTTTCCCTCCCCACAACGGACACCCTGTGAGGTAGGCGGGGCTGATAGAGCTCTCGAGAGAGAGCTGCCCTTGAGAGAACAGCTCTGAGATAAGGAGAAGAGAAGAGATTGGATTTATACCCCATCCTTCACGACCAAAGGGAGTCTCAGAGCGGCTTACAAACTCCTTTCCCTTCCCCTCCCCACAACAGACACCCTGTGAGGTAGGTGGGGCTGAGAGAGCTCTGACAGAAACTGCTCTTTTTCAAGAACAGCTCTTATCAGAACTACGGCTTGCCCAAGGTTATCCAGCCAGGTGCAAGTGGAGGAGTGGGGAACCAAACCCGGTTCTCCCAGATTAGAGTCCGCACACTTAACCACTACACCAAAGAAGAAGAACAGGAGGAGGAGGAGGAGGAGGAGGAGGAGGAGATATGGATTTATACCCCACCCTTCACTGCCTGAAGCAGTCTCAGAGCGGCTTACAATCTCCTTTCCCTTCCCCTCCCCACAACAGACACCCTGTGAGGCAGGTGGGGCTGAGAGAGCTCTCTTGTGGACTGCCCTTGAGATAACAGCTCTGGGAGAACTTGTGACTGACCCAAGGTCACACCAGCAGCTGCAAGTGGGGAATCAAACCCGGTTCTCCCAGATTAAGAGTCCATGCTCCTAATCACTACACCAAACTGGCTTTCATTTAGTTCCCCTGGAGAAAACGGCTGCTGTACAGGATGTATGCTGTGGAACTAAGGTCCCTCCCCTTCCCAAATCCTGCCCTCCCAGGCTCCACCCCCAAATCGCCAGGATTTCCTAACCCAGAGCTGGCAACCCAAGTCACAGTAATCTCCATTAAGCTAAGTGGAAGAGGCAGAATGAGCCGGGCTTTGTTAGTCACATGAGTAACGTGATAGAGACATGGTAGAGGTTTATAAAATGATGCCCGAGGTGGAGAGACTTGGCAGAGATAACTTTTTCTCCCTCTCCCCAAAAGACTAGGACTCAAGGGCATCCAGTGACCCTGATGGGCAGTAGGTTGAGGATGGACAAAAGGAAAGACTACTTTACACAGAGAGGGATTAAAGTGTGGAATTCGCTGCCAGAGGATGTTGTGATGCCCGCAGGAATAAACAGCTTTTAAAGGGGATTAAATAGATCCCTGGGGGATAAGTCTATCATTGGTCACTAGTCATGGTGGCTGAGGGGAACCTCCATGTTCAGAGGCAGCCAACCTCTGAATCCCAATAACAACATCAGGAGAAGGCCTCGTCCCCTATGCCCTGTTGTTAGCCCTCCAGAGGAACTGGCTGGCTGCTGTGTGAGACAGGAGGCTAGACTAGATGGACCCTCCCTGGTCTGATCCAGCAGGGCTCTTCTGAGGTTCTTGTCAGGGGAAGGCCTTGGCCTCTCTGCCCTGTTGTTGGCCCTCCAGAGGAACTGACCGGCCAGTGTGTGAGACAAGACGCTGGCCTAGATGTACTAGTGGTCTGATCCAGCAGTGCCTTCTTATGTTCTCATCAGGGGAAGGCCTCGGCCTTTATGCCCTGCTGTTGGACCTCCAGAGAAACTGGCCGGCCACTGTGTGAGACAGGATGCTGGACTAGATGTACTATTGGTCTGATCCAGCAGGGCTCTTTCTTATCTTCTTATTACTCTTTTTATTTACAAAGCACTCTTATCAGTCATAAACCCCAGAGATCTCCAGACCCACCTGGAGTTTGGCAGCCCTGTTCCACAACAACCCTGTATGGTAGGTCACAACACCCCCGTGGGCCTACACGTGAGGCGTAGCCACTGCTTCCTTATTTCTGGCATCTCTCCCACGTTGCATCTCTCCCCAAAACACAATGTGGCTTTAAAGACGAGACAAACCTCATTTTGTTTACGTAAAAGAAGACAAAGAGACTTTTTTAAAAAAAATTATGGTTTCTATTTCACGTCTCGATCCCTCAACCAATCACCCGCCCCTGTTTTCTCCTCACAACAACTCTGTGAAGTAGACTTGGGCAGAAAGAGACCGACTGGCCCAGGGTCACCCAGCGAGCTTCCATGGCAGAGTCAGGGCCTGCTCAAGGTGTTTTGTCTTCATCTTCCTGCACTGCTGCTGGTTGGGTTGGTCCGGGAAGTGCTGCCCATGGGCTCCCGATGGTGGGGTACAAGCCGAGTTTGTGTTTACCTCAGAGCCGTTTCTCAGATGGCTTGGATGGAGGCGATTTGAGGGAACTCACCAATCTCTTGCTACTTCCCTGATTTGGGGTGAGGCCCCATTCAGCCAGGGCAAGTGAGCCCTGTGGAGCCCCAGACTTTCACGCTAAAGTCCATCTGTGATGGTGTCACCGCTCAGGTAGGCCCCAGGGCTTGCCCTTCGAAAACCAAGGAACCTTCAAAGGAGGGCCTTGAGGCCGTTTCACACATCCACTGAAGTCCTCCACGTGCGGACAGCCCGCCGTAGACCTGCCTCCAAAGACCTAAGTTCTACATCCCTTCAAACACAAACACCATTGAACGGGAGTCAGCGTGTCCGTTCAGTTGTCTGTCAACACCCCAGTAAAGGCAGTGGTGACCCAGCCCATAGTCTCGGCCTTCAACTGGCGCCCAGCCCAACAGTCTAGACCTTAAACTGCCTGCCGAATCTGTATCTGCGGAAGCAACAGAAGAGGCCCACTCCGATGACGATCAGTGAGAGGGCCAGCACCGCCACGAGCAAAATCAGCACACTCATTTTCTTCAGGTCCTCTTTCTCGCAGTCCTCGGCCCTTACGTTCCTCACCATCATTTCTCCGTCGTACCCAAAGCTCTTGGCGTACTGGCATTTGACGAGGTCAACATTGGGGATCTCCACGGTCGCTCTGTGGATCATGTGAGAGAGCCAGATGTTCCCACAGCAACTGAGAGGATTCCCCGCCAGGTACAAATTCCGGAGGGTTTTCTCTAAGGCCGGGATCTCGCTGCTTTTCAGACTGCTGAAGCTGTTATTCTGCAGGTCCAGAATTTCCAAGACACAGCAGTCTTCTGACCAAGCGGGCAGCCAACTGAGCTGATTGTCTGACAAATTTAGATACCTGAGACGGGTAAAACGAGGCAGGTTGATATTTAAAGTCGTCATGCCGTTGCTGTGTAAATCCAAATGTTCGAGAGAGATTTCTAACCCTGACAAAGATTTGGCCTCGATCTGAAGCCCCCTGTTGGTAGAGAGATCCAACCACGTGAGTTGGGTCTGGTGGAAAACGTACAGCGGGAGGGTCTGCAAATGATTGTCTGCTAGAATCAGATACCGAAGTTCGGGGAGGTTGACGAATGAGACGCAGCCGTCTTCCTCGCCCGCAAGCCTTCGCCTGGCTAACCCAGAATACAAGCTGCAGAGTCTGAGGTGGTTTCTTCGGAGGTTGAGCAATCTGATTTCCGGAAGGCTTGCAAAGATGTCTGATCGTAGCCCTCGGAGGTTGTTCTCCTGAAGATAGAGCTCTTGCAAGTTACTCAGCACGTCGCCGTCCAGTTCCAGGTTCTGCAAAGAGTTAGAACTGAGGTCGAGGATGGCCAGCGAGATTAGCTCAGAACTCGCCGCGAATGTCTGGAGGCAATTTTTGCTCAGGTTCAGGAACCGCAAGGCAGACATGGATGCAAAGAAGTCAGGCGGCAGGGACTTGATCTCATTGTAACTCAAGTCCAAATACAACAGCTGAGACAGGGAGGGAGAGCTCTCGTTGCTTTTTGGACTCGGAGCCTTAAGGTCAAAAGGTACATCCAGCCAGTCGTAGTCCAAACCGTCACCAGGAGAGTCCGCCATAAACTGCATGATATTCTTTGATAAATTCAAGTAGGCAAGCTTACTCTCTTGGGGGAGGACTGGGAACCGGAGTAGCTTGTTCTCGCTCAAGTCTAGCCAAACCAGGTTGAATTCTTCTTTAGATTCGGTAGAATGGAAGGACTCGATGCTGTTCTGGCTGAGATCCAGGACTTGCAGCTGTTTCAGGCTGAAACCGGCAATACAGGTGAGTGAGTTCATGGAGAGGTTGAGTGTGGAGAGATGGGACAACATCTCAAAGGCGCCTTCTTCTATCTCCATGATCATATTGCTGTGAAGGTCCACCTCGATGAGTCTTGGAGACCCTTGAAATGTGTTCCAGGATATTTCCGTGATGCTGTTCTCTGCCAACGAAAGATACTCGAGTGACGGTGCTTGGAGGAGGAACCGTTGAGCCATCCCGTTGTACAGGCTGTTGTGAGACAAGTCCAGTATTCGGACCTGGGGTAGTAATCCGACCCCGAAGTTGTGCTGAGCCAACCGATAGAGTTGGTTGTTGGCTAAATTGATCTCCATCAAACTCATCATATCTGAGAAAGTTCCTGGTTCTATGTAGCTGATCCGATTGGAACTTAAGTCGAGATAGCGGAGGGAGGTGTAAAAGGTCAGAGGCGTCTTGGTGATGTTTTGGAGTTTGTTTTCAGAGAGGTTGATTTTATGGACGTTTGGGTAAAGTTCTGAAGGGATCTGGTGAAAACCTTTCCTCTGACAGAATGCCGCCATGTTTTTCTGTGGGAACAAGGGGAAAAAAAACATGTTAAGGAATTCGCATTGTAGAACGAGAACCTTGTGTTCCCCTGGTTCCAATTTGAGAAACACACACACTCAGTCCTGTGAAGGAAGAAACTTAACATAGGTCTTTATTATTAATCGATTAATAGGGAGAAACCAAATAAACAGGGGGTGATTTCCCACTACAGCTGCCTTGGGGTTGCGCCGCCCTTTGCCCCGATACTATTTGTCAATTTCACACCCAAAGCCGCGGGGCTGCATTTTGACCTGCGGCTTCGCCCAATTTCCCCCGCAGTTTCGTAATCCTCAAAAAATAGGATCAGGAAACTGCGGGGGAAATCGGGTGAAACTGCAGGTCAAAATGCAGCCCCGCGGCTTCGGGTATGAAATTGACGAATTTTATCGGGGCAAATGGCGGCGCAATCCCGAGGCAGCTGTAGTGGGAAATCACCCAGGGTTTGGTCCCCTCAGATACCAACCAGCGTCTCCCTCGGGTTACAGTGGGAGTCATAGCATTTTATATTTCACATTACATCAGAGGAATAAAACAGAATTATTGGTTCCATCGAACTTTGTCAAATTTCGTCACCCCATTCCCCATTGGGTTAAGACTTGGGGGATGGGTGTTCCCAGGCAGAATTTCTTCTTTTCTAACAGAACACTAAACTTCTCTCTAGCCTAGGCCATGAAGTTCTAAAAGTATCTATGTCAGCCGATATGGTTGGAGAGTGCTTATTGTTCTTCATTCTAACTAGGTTAACTGACCTCAGAAACATGCGCAGTTATAGCTGGCCACAATCAAGGCTACAATCCTTAGCAGAACAGCAAAATAACAGAACGGCATTTTGTTTGAGCTTTCCCAGAATGCATTTCCAGCAATGAACCAGAGTGTATATCTGAATATATTTTTTAATATAATTTTTATGAACTTTTTCATATAACAAACACATAAAATTGAAAAAAGGTTACATCAACTGTCCTCAAAAGTTGGATACAGTAAAGCTACATACGTCACAATAAACTGAATTATAAAAAAACTATAAAACTATAACCAAATAATAAATATCAAAAATCAACAACAGCTTCAATACAAAGCCAACTAATTTCCAAGAGATTAAGATAGCGATAGTTTTTAGAGTAAGTCAGGGGTCTTTTTGTAGAAAAACAGCTGCAGGAGCTCATTAGCATATGGTATTAGGCTATTAGCATATGCCATGCCCCCTGACATCACCGGAAGTGATGTCAGAAGGGGAAGCAAAAGGGGGGGAGGCATCTTCAAAAGCCTCCCCTTCCCTTCCCCAGCTGGTCTGGGTGGGGGAGCTAAGAGAGAAGGGGTTTAAAGTTTAAACTCCTTCTCATGAGAGTTGGGCCACAGAAGGAGGAAAGAGGGAAGGAAAGAGAGAGTAGAGAGAAGGAAAGAAGGAAGGAAAGAGGGAAAGAAAGAGAAGGAAAGGGAAGAAGGAGGGAAACAGGGAAAGGAGGAAAGAAGAGAAGAAGGTGGGAAAGAAAGAGAGAAGAGAAGAAGGAGGGAAAGAGGAAAAGGAGAGAAGGAAAGCAGGGAATGAAAGAAATTCCGCGGCAATTCAGCCCCATTATATCCTATGGGCCATTGAAGTAAATGGTGAAAATATAGGGTATATTCTGGGGGCTGGAGGGGAGGGGGTTTGAGGGAGAGGCTCCAAACTCACAGGATAGCTGATGGAGCCTCTCCCCAAGATACCCACCAAGTTTCAAGAACATTGGACCAGGGGGGTCCAATTCTATGGGCCCCCAAACAGGTTGCCCCTATTCCCTCCATTATTCTTTTTTCCCACCATAAACTGCAATCTGATTTACCCCTTGGTCATCCAAGGGCCCCACTGCCTCCCTGGCTGGCTTCCTACTTCTAATGTATTTGAAGAAAGTTTTATTGTTGGCCTTCATGTTTTTTGCAATATGCTCCTCATAGTCCCTTTTTGCCTGCCTGATCACAGACTTGCATTTTATTTGCCATAGTCTGTGTTCCCTTTTATCAACCTCACTGAGACTAGCTTTCCACCGCTTAAAGGTGAAACAGCAACGCAAAGATCATCCGTGGACCACCGTGCTTCTTTTATAAACAAAGTCCAAAAAAGCACTTCAAGAAAACAGTTCCTATAAAAGATGGGATCATAAAGTACAGGGGGACAGTGGGTGGATGACACCAATGTCTGGGACCCCAGTTGTTTATTTATTTACTTCATTCACACACTGCCTTTCTCCCCCATGGGTTACTCAAAGCAGCTTAGATCTGTCTCCTCTCCTCCATTTTCTCCTCACAACAACCCTGTGAGGTAGATAGAAGAGAAGAAGAAGAAGAAGAAGAAGAAGAAGAAGAAGAAGAAGAAGAAGAAGAAGAAGAAGAAGAAGAAGAAGAAGAGGAAGAAGAGGAAGAAGAAGAGGAGGAGGAGGAGGAGGAGGAGGAGGAGGAGGAGGAGGTTGGATTTATACCCCGCCCTTCACTGCCCAAAGGCGTCTCAGAGCGGCTCACAAACTCCTTTCCCTTCCCCTCCCCACAACAGACACCCTGTGAGGTAGGCGGGGCTGAGAGAACTTCTGACAGAAACTGTCCTTGAGAGAACAGCTGTGCCAGAGCTTGTGACTGACCCAAGGTCACACCAGCAGGTGCAAGTGGAGGAGTGGGGAATCAAACCCGGTTCTCCCGGATAAGAGTCCGCGCACTTAACCAGTACACCAAACTGGCTCTCAGTGGGGCGCAGAGACCTTTCTTGAGGACTACTCTTGAGGGAACAGCTCTGAAAGAACTTGTGACTGACCCAAGGTCACACCAGCAGGTGCAAGTGGAGGAGTGGGGAATCAAACCCGGTTCTCCCGGATAAGAGTCTGCGCACTTAACCACTACACCAAACTGGCTCTAGAGTCATAGGATCCTAAAGTTGGGAAGGGCCCTAGAGGCCATCAAGTCCAGCCCCCTGCTCAGTTACAGGATCAGCCCAGAGCAGGGGTGTTGAACTCATTTGTTGAGGGCCGGATCTGACATCAGTGAGACCTTGTGGCAGGCCGCGTCAAGCAACTTAGAGCCACCTTCAGCCACCAGGATTGTTCAGCAGAACCAGCACTCCAGCAGAGTAGCTTCTATATAGCACCACAGTGAGGCAGCACTGTGGAAAACTATATACAGATTTATTTACAGGAATCACCAACAAACTGCTCCGCCAGACAGGTACACAGAGAGAAGAGACAATGTACAGTGCAGGACATTTACATTTATACATTGGGCATCCAATCAGCATCATGCCGAGTCATGATCCTCTGACCTCATAGCACAGCTGGTCTGAACCGGTCAGAACTTGTTGCTACAGCTTGCCTGCTGTCATACAGACAGGGCTTTTTTTGTAGCAAAAGCCCAGCAGGAACTCATTAACATAACAGGCCACACCCAACAGCAGAAACTCATTAACATATTAGGCCACACCCCTGACAGCACAGCTTATTGGCATGTTAGGCCACACCCCCAAGTTACCAAAAGTGTGGTCATCCAGCCACACCCATCTTTTACTTCTTATTCTGTTTACCTTGTTTGTTGTCAAAACCCCAGGGCTTTTTTTTTTTTTTAAGCAGGAACTCCTTTGCATGTTAGGCCACGCACCCCTGATGTAGCCAATCCTAATGAGTTTCTGCTGTTGGGTGTGGCCTATTATGCTAATGAGTTCCTGCTGGGCGTGGCCAACTTTGGAGCCAGCCGGAACTCCGTTCCTGTGTGTTCCCGCCCCAAAATAGCCCTGCATATAGATCATTCTGATCTGACTGCTGGATATTAACCATCAACAGGCCATGTGTGTGCCATAACATGTAATGCCAGGTCGTGGAGATATAAACTTTATAAAGGGCACAAACATGGGTTGGGTTTTTTTAACCTAAAATAAAGACATGCTTAAAACATTAGCATCAGTGTGTTTGCAATACGTTGTTTATTTAACAGTGTCTGATATAACCGACACCTCTCGCTCTGAATCATTGCGTCAAAATGTCTGTGCTGTTGCAATCTTGAGTGTGCCGTTCAGGCGTGTATCTGTAAGCTGCAAACCTACGATGACGCAGCAGCAGCAGAACTGGAAGAAGGGACAGAAGACGGCCAGTTCCACTGCGGGCCTGATAGAAACCCTCCGGGGGCCTGATCCGGCCGCGGGGTCACATGTTTGACACCCCTGCCCTAGAGCATATGTGATGAGGGTTCGTCCAGCCACTGCTTGAACACTGCCAGGGAGGGGGAGCGCACCACCTCCCTAAGCAACCCATTCCCCTGCTAAACTACTAATATCATTAAAAAAACGTCCTAATGTCCAACCGGTACCTTTCTGCCTGTAATTTAAGCCCATTACTGTGAGTCCTATCCAACAGGAATTACTCCCTGCCCTTCTCTAAGTGACTGCCCTTCAGATCCTACAAGAGAGCCATCCTGTTCCCCCCTTGATCTCCTCTTCTCCAGACTGAACATTCCCGAAACCCTCAGCCTTTCCACGTAGAGCTTGGTATGCTGAGAGTGTGTGACCGGCCCAAGGTCGCCCGTCAAGTTTCCATGGCAGAACGGGGATTCGAACCTGGGTCTCCCAGATCTTCGTCTGCCACCCCAACGACTGTGCTACAGGGGCCTATGGTAAGTGCATGCAGAAATGCCAGCCATTTCGCAGGACCGCCTTCACGAGTAACGTCATCGGCGCAATCTGGTCCTGACCCGTGCCAGGCCGCCTGCATCCCTCCCATTACAGGAGGCTTTAATTAGCTATAATATATAGTCATTTCCAAATTAAACATCTGCGCCTCTACCCTTGTCGAGGCAGTGGGAGGGTCTTCCACCCCACCCCACCCCACCCCTGTCCTTCCCATCCGGTCTCAGTTTGTCTTTGAACGCCTTCCAGCTGTAGCCTGGACTCTCTTCCTTTACCCTTCTGCTCTTACAACACTAATATAGCTCTTTTTTTTTTCTTGGCCCGGTGACCACGGTCTATTACGAGTATTCCGCACGGAATAGAAAGAATGCCGAAAGAAAACAGGATGTATGGAATTCGCAGGGACTGCAGCGATGGCAGGAACAGCCAGGAGAACATTCGGGGATTCGTAATGCTCCGGGCCTCTCCAAAAGTTGCATTATTTACTAACTTACACATGTCGTTCAGATCGGCGCCTCTCCGATTTCATCCCCTAGGGGAGTGCTTCAGGAGGAGGAGGAGAGGTGAAGGGGCGGATCCGAGCCATGACTTCAGATGCAGCGGCTTTCCATGGGAAGACGAATATAGGATTTGAAGATCGGAACGTTCGCCGTTTCGCCCCTTGGTCTTGCCCTTTTAATCTTTCTTTTTGCTTGTTAAAGCAGTCGTAGAAGCTTGGGGTCATAGACCCAGGAAGGGACCTCCAGGGTCATCTAGCCCAACCCCCTGCACAAGGCAGGAAATTCACAAATGCCTCCCCTTCCAAACACCCTGTGACCCCTGTTCATAGAATCATAGAGTTGGAAGGGACCTCCAGGGTCATCTAGCCCAACCCCCTGCACAATATTCACAAATACCTCCCCTTCCCAACCCCCTGCACAATGCAGGAAATTCACGAATACCTCCCCTTCCACACACCCCGTGACCCCTCTTCATAGAATCATAGAGTTGGAAGGGACCTCCAGGGTCATCTAGCCCAACCCCCTGCACAAGGCAGGAAATCCACAAATGCCTCCTCTTCCACACACCCCGTGACCCCTCTTCATAAAATCATAGAGTTGGAAGGGACCTCCAGGGTCAGGCGGAGGTCTTTCACTTCACCCTTTGCCTGGTCCTTTTAACTAGAGATGCAGGGAGCCACTGTCAGTCCGGGCAGACAATACTGGCCGCGATGGACCAATATTCTGATCCACCACCGCTTCACGTGTTCGTGTTCTACCCACGCCTCGTGTTGTTGACAATGACCTTCGCCCTCAGTCTTTCTCCTCGCGTTTCCTACTAGTCACCCATTGGTATGATTCCAGTTCTGGTCATGCAGACACTTCCCTCCTGCCCCCCCCCCCCCCGATTTCGATATGCCTGTTGGGAGATGGTTTTCTTGATTCATCCGTTCTGAGGAACGGCCAGCGGTTTCTCCTCTGAATATTTTTTTTTTTTTGCCATTGGGAATAGGGGCATGGAAGAGAATCCGCCTGAATTTGTAATGGGCCGGAAAAACCTATGAAGCATAGAGGTGCTTCAGTCCACAGGATCATAGAGTTGGAAGGGAACTCCGGGGTCATCTAGTCCAACCCCCTGCACAAGGCAGGAAATTCACAAATACCTCCCCCACACACCGAAATACCCAGTGGACCCCTGTTCCATCCCCAGAAGACGACAAAAAGCCTCCAGGAGCTCCAGCCAAACTGGAAGGGAGAAAAATGGCTTCCTGACCCCAAAGTGGTGAACCGCATTTCCCTGGATGTGTAAGAAAGGGCCTCGAGAACTAAGCACTGAGGCAACCTTTCCTGCCCTCTCTCTCATGATCTACCTAAGTTCACAGAATCAACACTGCTGTCCGATGGCCATCTAGCCTCTGCTTGAAAACCTCCCAAGAGGGAGAGACCACCACCTCCCAAGGAAGCCTGTTCCACTGAGAGACCGCTCTAACCGTCAGGAAGTTCTTCCTAATGTTTAGCTGAAAACTCTTCTGATTTAATTTCATCCCATTGGTTCTGGTCCGACCTTCTGGGGCAACAGAAAACAACTCCATACCATCTTCTATGTGACAGCCCTTCAAGTACTTGAAGATGGTTATCATAGTACCTCTCAGTCGTTTCCTCTCCAGGCTAAATGCACCCCAGCTCCTTCAACCTTTCCTCACGGGACTTGGTCTCCAGACCCCTCACCATCTTCGTTGCCCTCCTCTGGGCACGGTCCAGCTTGTGTTTATCCTTCTTAAATTGAGTTGCCCCAAACTTGAATGCAACACTCTAGGTGACATCTAACCAGTGCAAAGAAAGAAGTCCTTTTCTCCCTTTCTCACAATACAAGAACTCGTGGGCACTCAATGAAATTGATGAGCAGTCGGGTAAGAATGGATAAAAGGAAGTCCTTCTTCACCCAAAGAGTGATTAACAGATGGAATTCACTGCCACAGGAGGTGGTGGCAGCTACAAGCATGGACAGTTTCAAGAGGGAATTAGATAAACATATGGAGCAGAAGTCCATCAGTGGCTCTTAGCCACAGGGTATAGATGGGAACTCTCAGTCTGGGGCAGGTGATGCACTCTGTTCTTGGTGCTGGAGGGGGCAGCAGTGGGGGGCTCCTAGTGTCCTGGCCCCACTGCTGGATCTCCTGATGGCACGTGGTATTTTCGGCCACTGTGTGACAGAGTGTTGGGCTAGATGGGCCATTGGCCTGATTCAACATTGGCTTCTCGTATGTTCTCTTATGTTCTTATGTAAATCACTTCACATGATCTGGACATGAAATGGTCTAGATCCAATCACTTATGTTTTCAAGCTGAAAGCATTTTGCACACAAGAGTTGAAGAAGATTCTGGCTAAGGTCTCTGATCCCTAATGCAGAGAATACCCAGAGGGAACATACAGAATTTGAGATGCTCAGGGATGCCATAGCCGTAGCTTAATGTCTGCAGCAAGACCCCAGATCAACTCCTGGCATCTCCAGTGAGAAGGTAACTAGAACATATCTAGTGGATTTTATTACTCTATCTTTCCTTCAAGGAGCTCGGAGTAAGCATCAAGGGTTCTCCTTTCCTCATCACAACCCTGTGAGGCAGATTTAAGCCGAGAATGCAGGGAGGGGCTGTAGCTCAGGGGAAGAGCATCTGCTTGGCATGCAGAAGGTCGCAGGTTCAATCCCTGGCATCACCAGTAAATGAGACCAGGCAGTAAGTGATATGAAAGATCTTGACCTGAGACCCTTCTTCTTCACCCAAAGAGTAATGAACATGTGGAACTTACTGCCACACGAAGTGGTGGCGGATACAAGTATTCACAGTTTCATTACTCAAGAGGGGACTGGATAAACATACGGAGCATATTCTTGGTACTTGAGGGCTTCTGGAGTTCTGACCCCACTGCTGGACCTCCCGATGGCACCTGGGTATTGGCCACTGTGTGACACAGAGTGTTGGACTGGATGGGCCGTTGGCCTGATCCAATATTGGCTTCTCTTTGTGTCCTTATGTATGTGGCATTCACTGCCGCTGGAAGTGGTGGCAGCTCCAAGCACAGACAGCTCCAAGAGAGGATTGGATCAACATCTGGAGCAGAGGTCCATCAGTGGCTCCTAGTCACAAGGTATAGATGCAGTGCTCTGTCTGGGGCAGTGATGCTCTGACTTCTTGATGCTTGGGGGACAGAAGTGGGAGGGCAGGGTGGGGATTCAAACTCAAGATCTCCCAGGTCTTAGTCCAACTCTACATCTCTAAGTGGTGGCAAAGTCCAGGGCTATTTTTGGACAGGAACGCACAGGAACAGAATTCTGGCTGGCTCCCGAGTTGGCCACACCTAGCAGGAACTCGTTAGCATAGTAGGCCACACCCAACAGCAGAAACTCATTAGGATTGGCTACATTAGGGGTGCGTGGCCTAACACGGAAAGGAGTTCCTGCTCCAAAAAAAAGCCCTGGGGGTTTTGACAATAAACAAGGTCAACAGAATAAGAAGCAAAAGGTGGGTGTGGCTGGATGACCGCACTTCTGGGAACATGGGGGTGTGGCCTAATATGCTAATGAGGTGTGCTGTCAGGGGTGTGGCCTAATATGCTAATTTTGATATGCTTTGAGAAATGCGCAAGGGAGCCGACGCCACGACCCTCAGCAGACTGATAGCCCATGCAATTCAATGGACATTGCAGGGCGTGTGGCCTGTTATGCTAATGAGTCCCTGCTGGACTTTTACTACCAAAAAAAAAGCCCTGGGAAAGACAATTGTCTTCTTGTGATTTTGGAGAGGTGTCGCTCGTTGGACCTTGACAGACAACGCAGCCAAGGGTCCTACTTTATTTGTACATACGAGAAGTGGGTGGAAGGTGAGTACGACGCAGCATTCCGAGAAGCATCATAGATCTCCCGTCCAACGCGCCCTCTAAGCCGTGGAGTCTTGTGAGCAAAAATTCTACTTTGTGAGCTACTGGCCTTAAAGTGGCGAGCGAGCGATCTGGCCGCTGCATCGATTAGTCGGCTCTGGAGCAGGGCTCCCTCTATGCTGAGTGAGTGTGAGCTAGCTCGCCGTTTTTTATGGCCTCCAGCTCCCACATTTTTGTCTCAGCTCAGGAAGGAGGGCTCCAGAGCAAACTAATTTATGCGGTAGCCAAGCCGCTCGCTCACAACTTTAATCCCAGTCGCTCAGAAAGTAGCATTTTTGCTCACGAGACCCCACAGCTTAGAGGGAACATTGCTCTGGAGCCATCCCTTCCTCAGCTAAGACAAACATACGTGCGCCGGAGGCTAAAAAACAGTGAGCTGGCTCACACTCACTCAGCTTAGAGGGAACACTGCTCCCGTCCTCTCTTCTCCTGGCCTTGAGCTGGATGACCCAGGCTGGCCCGATCTCATCAGATCTCGGAAGCTAAGCAGGGTCAGTCCTGGTCAGTACTTGGATGGGAGACCACCAAGGAAGTCCAGGGTTGCAACGCAGAGGCAGGCGATGGCCAACCACCTCTGTGTGTCTTTTGCCCTGACCTGCATGGCCCACACCAACTGGATTTCATCAGATCTCAGAAGCTAAGCAGGGTCAGCCCTGGTTAATATTTGAACCAAGGAAGTCCAGGGTTGCTACGCAGAGGCAGGAAATGGCCGACCACCTCTGTTCATCTCTGGCCTTGAGTACCCTACAGGGTCACCATAAGTCGTCTGCAAATTAACGGCATTTCCCATCCCCCAAAATCCTCTCTCCTACCCAGCTTGACTGACCCTGGGGCTTCCTGCAGTTCGGGGGAAAGCGCAATGTGGAAAGTGTCTTTCCTAATCTGTCAACACCCTCCTCGAGTCACAGTTCCCTACGAGAAAAGTCGTATGAATGATGAGCAGAAAAGGACCGCGATGGCCCCCTGGTTCTTCAGAACCAATGCCTCATTTGTTTTCCTCTTTGGGAAATCTCTCCTCAAACCATCTGTGAAACAGACGCCTCTGGGACTCAAACCAGGTCGGCGTGATGTTTCCAGCAAACTGGACGGGCTCCAAAGCCCTCGTGCCTCTGAGTAACGCAAGATGTGCACGCATCTCCCGGCGGACGGTGTGCCGTAAATGTGCCAAATGGAAGAGACCTGGGATCCAAAAGACAAATCTCAGAGGGGCGGTGATCCCTGATCGGGGGCGTTGCCGAGACATCCAGGAAAGCTGGGCCCGAGAGTGTTTGAGGCAGAAAATCTGAAAAGGACAACCCTTTCTGCAGACATGACACCATTTGCTTTGAAACAGACTAAACAGTTGAGAGAACCGGGTCCTCCCAGCATTTTAAAAAGCCCAATAGTCATCGTGGCCCCATTTCAGAGTCGCCATTTTCTCGAGGGGGACTGATCTCTGTTGTCTAGAGGGGTTTTTTATCATAGTGGGAGATCTTCGGGCCACACCTGAAGGTTGAGGAAACCAAAGACGGGATCTCAGTCACAGGAAATTTTATCAAACAAAGAAAACACTGTGATAAAATTGATAGAGAGAAAAGATAAGAGAGCATTTGCCAGCCCATTTGAAAAAAGAAGGCTTCCTAGCCAGATATTAGAAAAAAGAGGACTGGTTGCTACTATTAAGAAATTAATTAACTGGCTTGCTCCTAATTCAAACGCTTGAAATGGAACGGGAAGTAAATTTAAACTTGTTAAAGTCAGGGCTATTTTTGGGCAGAAATGCACAGGAAGGGAGTTCCGGCTGGCTCCCAAGTTGGCCACACCCAGCAGGAACTCATTAGCATAATAGGCCACACCCAACAGCAGAAACTCATTAGGATTGGCGACATTAGGGGTGTGTGGCCTAACATGCAAAGGAGTTCCTGCTCCAAAAAAAGCCCTGGGTTTTGGTGACAAACAAGGTAAACAGAATAAGAAGCAAAAGGTGGGTGTGGCTGGATGGCCACACTTCTGGTAACATGGGGGTGTGGCCTAATATGCTAATGAGCTGTACTGTCAGGGGTGTGACCTAATATGCTAATGAGTCTCTGCTGTTGGGTGTGCCCTGTTATGCTAATGAGTTCCTGCTGAGCTTTTTCTACAAAAAAAACCCTGGTTAAAGTTAAAAATTATTAACAACTCTCTTAAAAAAATTAAAAATTAGAACAAAATTATCTCCCGTTCAGCTTCATGTTTCTTTCCATTCTAAATAACCACAGTTTGTTCCAGGATAATTTGAGGAAATTAAAAAAAGAAGTTTAGCTGCAATGATTTGAAGAAAGTAAAAAAGAAGTTAGGTAAAGGTTTCCTGTGCTCGAAAGCCAGTCGAATCCGACTCTAGGGTTGCGGTGCTCATCTCCGTTTCCAAGCCGAAGAGCCAGCGCTGTCCGGAGACATTTCTGCGGTCATGTGGCCGGCATGACTAGACGCTGCGGCTCATGGAACCACCGAAGCGGTCCCTATTTATCTACATGCAATTTCTTGCTTTTGAACTGCTAGGTTGGCAGGAGCTGGGGCCAGAGATGGGAGCTCACTCCGTCATGCAGCACTCGGGTCTCGAACTGCTGAACTACCAACCTTCCGGCCTGCAGTTCAGCGTCTTAAGCACTTGAGCCACCCCAACTCCTTAAAAAAGACGTTAAGCTGTAACTATTTGAAGGAAGCAAAAAAAGAAGCTCAAGTTGTATCAAGAGGCTGACACCTTCTAACATAATAGGACTGCTCTTGAGGAAGGCTGGTGAAATGAGTATATAACCGGGTGCTCATTGAGGACGTTGGACTTTTCCTTGAAAATGTTAGAACTTCCTGAGCAACATTGTAAAAGTTTTAATGGACATACAAATCGATGTTCATAGGAATTATGAAACATGAGCCTGCAATGTGATGTGGCTGCGAAGAAAGCTAATGCAATCTTAGGATGCATTAACAGAAGCATTGTGTCCAGATCACGGGAGGTGGTCATTCCGCTGTATTCTGCTATGGTCAGGCCTCACCTGGAGTCCTGTGTCCAGTTTTGGGCACCACACTTTAGGAAGGATGTTGATAAGCTTGAGCGTGTCCAGAAGAGGGCGACCAGGATGGTGAGAGGGTTGGAATCCAAGTCTTAGGAGGAAAGACTGAAAGAGTTGGGTCTGTTTAGCCTGGGGAAGAGAAGGCTTAGAGGGGACATGATTGCAGTCTTCAAGCATCTGAAGGCCTGTCATGTAGAAGCTGGAGCAGATCTATTCTCTCTTGCTCCGGATTGCAAGACTAGATCTAATGGGTGGAAATTACAAGGGAGTCGTTACCGGCTAAATAGTCAGGAGAAACTTCCTGACTGTCAGAGTGGTTGAGCAGTGGAACAGACTGGGAGCAGTGGAACAGACTGGGAGGTGGTGGATGGTCCTTCGCTGGACGTTTTCAGGCGGAGGCTGGACGACCATCTTTCAGGTATGTTGTAGGGCTATCTTTCGGCTACGCCCCTGTAGATGCAGGGGGTTGGACTAGATGACCTGCAAGGTCCCTTCCAATGCTAACATTCTATGATTCTGTGATTCTATTAAATGTTATTGTCAATTTTATCACAGTGTTTCTTTGTTTTGATATAATACCCACCTGGAGGCTGGCACCCCTAAAAATAGGGCACAACGCATCCGTAAGCTGTACAGAGCGGGGGGAGAGTTTCCAGACCTGGCTGTCTCTCCTTGCTCCGTGTTAACAGCCGCCCTTGCCTTCCACAGAATCCTCCTTGACAACTCTCAAGATTTTCTGACCTCTCCGTGTCCTCCTCAAGTATCCGAATCAACCACGAAAGAGGAGCGGGGTCGGGGTGTCCTGGCTTTGCTCAGCTTTCAAATTTGCTCCTGACAAAGAGACGTCGGGACCGTCTTGGCCTGGAATGAAACGCTCTCTCCGAGCAGAGCCAGCCCAGAGGCTACAAAAAAACTGGCAGCTCTCCTGGTCTGGAAGCCGGGGAGATGTCTGAGAGCGGATGACGACAGGCGAAAGCTGACGGCGATGGCCGGCTGGCGTGTTTTCGAGCTGATTTTTCAAGCACCGGCAGCACACATCGCGTGGCACCGTCTCAGCTGACAGCACCGTTTCCGTCTGCAGACAGTGGGAGTGACATGCCCCCCGTTGGGACAAAGAAAAAGGTCCCTGCATGTAGGTTCCCAGAGTATGGCGGGAAGGCACACAATGCTTGCGGAACTCACCGCCACAGGATATAGTGATGGCCGCTAGCCCTGAATTAGGCTTGCCAAGTACTTACCGTATTTCGGCGGGGGACGGATACGTCCTGGCAGGAACATCTCCAGGGGAAGAAAAGACGCGCGCATGATGCCATCACCAGGAAGTGACGCTAGGTGACGCTCTGGCAATGGGGATGGAAACTCGTTGGTACCATTGAGTTTCCAGCCCCATTGCCAGAGTGTCACCCACCGTCACTTCCTGTCGACGGCATCGTGCGGCGTGGGTGTTGCCCAGGGGAATGTTCCAGCCAGGGACTGTGCGTCCCCCGCCGAAATACGCTAAGTACTTGGGAACCCTACCCTGAACACAAATTACATTTTGTAATGGGTAGGTCTCAGTTCCTGGACCCAACTCGCTTTTCCTCACAGCTGCTGCAGGGAGTGGCATTTGAAAAGCCTGCAGGGGGCCAAGAGGAAAAAGAAGAAGAGGAAGAAGAGGTGGAGGTGGAGGAGGATGAAGAGTACAGGGGGTTGGACTAGATGACCTATAAGGTCCCTTCCAATTCTAACATTCTACGATTCAAAGAAGAGGAGGAGGAGGAGGAGGAGGAGGATTTATACCCCTCGCTTCACTTGGAGCCTCAGAGCAGCTTACGATCTCCTTTCCCTTCCCCTCCCCACAACACACACCCTGTGAGGTAGGTGGGGCTGAGAGAGCTCTTTCAAGAACTGCCCTTGAGAGAACAGCTCTGAGAGAACCTGTGACTGACCCAAGGTCACTCCAGCAGCTGCATGTGGAGGAGCGGGGAATCAAAGCCAGTTGTCCCAGATTAGAGTCTGTGCTTCTTTGGGTAGTGAAGGACGGAGTATAAATCCAATCTCCTCCTCCTTCTCATTCCCCCTTCATTCTTTTGGGTTCCCATAGGGGAGAAAGTTGGTGTATAATTGAAGCATATATGAATGTTAGAAGAGCCCTGCTGGATCAGACCTGTGGCCCATCTCTTCCAGCATCCTGCCTCACGCAGTGGCCAAAAAGTTCCTCTGGAGGGCCAACAACAGGTCACAGAGGCTGAGGCCTTCCCCTGATAAGAATATCAGAAGAGCCCTGCTGGGTCAGACCAGTGAGGGTCCATCCTGTCCAGCCTCCTGTCTCACACAGGGGCCAGCCAGCTCCTCTGGAGGGCCAACAACAGGGCGGAGAGGCCGAGGCCTTCCCCTGATAAGGACCCCAGAAGAGCCCTGCAGGATCAGACCAGTGAGGGTCCATCCTGTCCAGCCTCCTGTCTCACACAGGGGCCAGCCAGCTCCTCTGGAGGGCCAACAACAGGGCGGAGAGGCCGAGGCCTTCCCCTGATAAGGACCCCAGAAGAGCCCTGCAGGATCAGACCAGTGAGGGTCCATCCAGTCCAGCATCCTGCCTCACACAGGGGCCAGCCAGTTCCTCCGGAGGGGCAACAACAGGGCAGAGAGGCCGAGGCCTTCTCCTGATGTTGCCTCCTGACTCTGGGATTCAGAGGATTAGTGCCTCTGAACGTGGAGGTTCCCCTCAGTCACCATGGCTAGTAGCCAGTGATAGTTCTATCCTCCAAGAAGCTGTCTAATCCCCTTTTAAAGCCATCTATGCCTGCGACGACAGGGCCATGGTGGCTCACAAGTTAAGACGCTGAGCTGCAGACCAGAAGGTCGGTCGCTCGGCAGTTCGAGACCTGAGTGCCGCGTGACGGAGTGAGCTCCCGTCTCTGGCCCCGGCTCCTGCCAACCTAGCAATTCGAAAGGAAGAAACTGCAAGTAGATAAATAGGTACCGCTTCGGCGGAAAGGTAACATCATTTCGTGCGCCTCAGCGTCTAGTCATGTTGGCCACGTGACCACGGAAAACATCTTCGGACAGTGCTGGCTCTTCAGCTTGGAAACGGAGATGAGCACCGCTCCCTTAGAGTCAGATTCGACTGGCTTTCGACCAAGGGAAACCTTTACCTTTTACCTACGCCTGTGGCCATCACTACATCCTCCAGCAGGTTACCAGTGTAAACTCATCCCTAAACTCAGACTTAATCCCATCTATAGTAACAAAAGAGTTTGTCCACTCACTCGTCCAGGGCAGGCCTAACTCACTGGAACCGGATTCAGGATTATCGTGGAAGTCGGAGTGCTGAAAATGAAGGGAATCGGGACATCCTGGCACAGAACCTCTTAAGACTTTGAATAGCCAGGTTTTCCTCTGTTGCCAAAAGCTCTTACCATATCGCAGGGTGATGTTTCCATGGGCCGGTAAGTCGAGATGCCACTATTCAGCGCCGCCAAGAAGAGGAGGAGGTTCAGTTTCATGACTCTGCGGAGAAGGAAAGGGCGTCAGAACCGAGAGAGGTTGAACCAGTTAGTCCCGGGGAAATCCTGCCCTTTCCCCAAGCAGCTTATGTCAAATGTGCATAGATCTCCTCCGATCCATGTTGTACTCACAACAACCTTGTGAGGTAGGATATGGAAAGAATTAGGCAGATCCTGAGAGGGAGGGCAGGAAGGGCTGCCTCAGTGCTTAGTTCTCATGGCCCTTACTTACACGCCCAGGGAAATGCTGATCGCCACTTTGGGGTCAGGGAGCCATTTTTCTCCAGGCCACTTTGACCGGGGATCCTGGAGGTTTTTTGTCATCTTCTGGGCGTGGAGCAGGGGTCCCTGGGGGCGTGCGGAGGGGGAGGTATTTGTGAAGTTCCTACCTTGTGCAGGGGGTTGGACTAGATGACCCTGGAGGTCCCTTCCAACTCTATGATTCTATTATTCTATTCTATGATTTTAATAACTGGCTCAAGGTCTCCCAGTGAGAGTCGGTTTCTGAACCCAGGACCCTTTGGTCCCAGTCCAGTGCGCAAACTACAACAAACGCACTGGCTGCTGAGCGGCCTTGCATTTCTCAAGTAATGAGACACACCTGTGGAAGAAACTTGGCCATTCTGCCACGTTAGACAAGGGAAGGGGCCGTGGCTCCGTGGCAGAGCCTCTGCTTGGCAGGCAGAAGGTCCCAAGTTCAGTCTTTGGCATCTCCTGTTGAAAGGGTCTGGCAGTAGCTGATGTCAAAGACCCTCACCTTAGACCCTGGAGAGCCATGAGGGGAGGCCGTTGCTCAGTGGCAGAGCCTCAGCTTGGCATGCAGAAGGTCCCAGGTTCAATCCCCGGCATCTCCAGTTAAAAAGGACCAGGCAGGAGGTGATGGGAAAGACCTCAGCCTGAGACCCTGGAGAGCCATGGAGAGGGGCTGTGGCTCAGAGGTAGAGCCTCAGCTTGGCATGCAGAAGGTCCCGGGTTCAATCCCCAGCATCTCCAGCTGAAAGGACCAGGCAGGAGGGGATGGGAAAGACCTCAGCCTGAGACCCTGGAGACCCACTTCCAGTCTGAGTAGACAATACTGGCTTTGATAGACCAGGGCTCTGATTCAGTATAAGGCAAGGGGAAGGGACCATGGCTCAGTGGCAGAGCCTCTGCTTGGCACACAGAAGGTCCCAGGTTCAATCCCGAGCACCCCCAGTTAAAAAGGACCAGGCAGTAGGGGATGTGAAAGACCCTAACCCTACAGCCTGAGACCCTGGAGAGCCATGGAGAGGGGCTGTGGCTCAGTGGTAGAGCCTCAGCTTGGCATGCAGAAGGTCTCGGGTTCAATCCCCGGCATCTCCAATAGCAATGATCAAACGAAAAGACGGCTCTTGGAGGCCCTGGAGAGCTTCCGGCTATTCAATGTATGTATTGTTTTTAGATCTATTTTATTGTGATTTTATTTAATTACCTGTTTTATCTTCTTATCATACTAGGTAAGCTGCCCTGAACCTGCTCTGGCGGGATATAAATTAATTAAATAAATAAATAACTAAATTGCAGAGATTGGACCTGGGCACAGGGATTCGGACCAATAAAGGCGAACGGAGCCGAACCGAAAAGAAGGCGCTGTAGTCTGAACGTGTTCTTGTTGCCTTCTAAACAATGACGCCACCTGAGAAAACTCTGGGGGAAACGGTTCTGCAGATTTGGGGGGGAGGCAGTTCAGTATGAATTAGGGGAAATCCTGCAGTCAGGGACCCCTATTGGCGAGGGCCTGTGCCATCAACAACCCTTGAAGTCGTACCACTCGTGTCTTTAAAAAAACAAACAACTGTGTGACATTTTGTTTTGAGGTAAAGAATGTGTTCAACAACGTTCAGTCCTCCAGAGGCAGAAGGGGTGGGGTAGATCTGACAAAGGACACGGCCTTCTGGCGTAGCAGGACGTTAGGGATGCCAATCTCCAGGTGGGACCTGGTGACCCCCCCGGAATTACGGCTCATTTCCAGACTACACAGATCGGTTCCCCTGGAGAAAATGGCCGCTTTGGAGGGTGGACTCTGTGCATCGTACCCCACTGAGGTCTCTCCCCTCACCAAACCCCACCCTGCCCAGGTTCCAACCCCCCCCCCAAATCTCCAGGAATTTCCCAACTCAGAGCTGGCAGCCCTACAGGACACCTACTGATCCAGCGATCAACTGGACCTACAGCTGAGCTACAGTCTCGCCCCTAAAGAACGTGTTCAGCCATGGGTCGGAGCAGGCCTTCACTTGCGCCGGATGAATAGGGTCGCCGTGTCTTGAAATAAAAAATCTGGTGCATAGGTTCAGTCTGATGGGGAGGGAGCCGTCCACGTCATGGGGGGCAGGAGACCAGAGGAAGTGTGGGGGTAGATGTTGCATGAGGAGGAGGAGGAGGAGGAGGAGAAGAAAAGAAGAGATTGGATTTATACCCCGCCCTTCACTACCCAAAGGTGTCTCAGAGCGGCTTACAAACTCCTTTCCCTTCCCCTCCCCACAACAGGCACCCTGTGAGGCAGGTGGGGCCGAGAGAGCTCTCTCAAGGACTGCTCCTAAGAGAACAGCTCTGAGAGAACTTGTGACTGACCCAAATTAGCCAAAAAGTGAATGAATGGATGAATGAATGGATGAATGATTGAACAAACTTTTTGAAAATGGCCTAGGCTTGCTTTCTTTTTCTTTCTTTCTTTCTTTCTTTCTTTCTTTCTTTCTTTCTTTCTTTCTTTCTTTCTTTCTTTCTTTCTTTCTTTCTTTCTTTCTTTCTTTCTTCCTTCCTTCCTTCCTTCCTTCCTTCCTTCCTTCCTTCCTTCCTTCCTTCCTCTTTCCCTTCTCCTTCCCTTTCTCTTTTTTCCTTTTCCTTCCTTCCTCTTTTTTTCCTTTTCCTTCCTTCCTTTCTCTTTCTTCCTTTTCCTTCCTTCCTCTTTTTCCTTTTCCTTCCTTCCTTTCTCTTTCTTCCTTTCCCTTCCTTCCTTTCTCTTTTTCCCTTTTCCTTCCTTCCTTTCTCTTCCTTCTTCCTTCTTCCTCCTTCTCTCTTTCTCTTTCCTTCCTTCCTTCCTTCCTTCCTTCCTTCCTTCCTTCCTTCCTTCCTTCCTTCCTTCCTTCCTTCCTTCCTTCCTGTCTTATTTGGTCTCCTGACAGTCCTGTTGAGGAATAGTTAACTTATCTCCATCGGCTTCATTGCTTGACTCACCCAGGATCAATCTGCTTGAGTGTTTACTTTGGGATTTCGGCGTCTGCAGGACACATTCCTGGCGGAACTTTTCAAAGGAGCCAACGAGTGAATGGCAAAACAACCTCAAAGGATTAGGGGTCGTCAGGTTGGCCTTTAAATCACTCGGCATAAAAACCCGGGCCGGGTGATGTCATCCTTGCTCAAGAAGTAGACACGGTTCCCCTCACACACACACAGCCCTTTCGCTGCCCCGCAGTCCTCAGGGGCAAGCAAGATTTGCAGGTTTCGGAAAGCTTCAAAATCCTACAAGCAGCATGCACCAAATGAAATAATTGCATGTTTCCATCGCATGCAGCAATGGACTGGCTTAGTTTATTGAAAACTGTTCCTTTGTCTAGCCAAGGAGAAGGTTTGTTAGGATGAAGTCCGGAAATAGGGGGTGGGGGAGTTTCGTGGCAGATTGACAACACTGTTTCGCCAATGTCTGCTCGGCTCACCGGGTGACCTCGGGCCAGCCATTCCCTCACTGCCTAGCCTACCTCACAGGGTTGTTGTGAAGATAAAACGGAGGAGGGGAGATTGGCATGGTAAGGTGGTTTGGGAGAAAATGGGAATACAGAAAAGGGGAAGGGATGCCTCGGTCAGGCCGCACCCAGAGTCTTGTGTGCAGTTCTGGAGGCCTGACTTCAAGAAGGATGTGGACGGAATGGAGCGGACGAGGATGATCAGGGGCCTGGAGACCAAGAAGCCCTATGAGGAAAGGTTGAGGGACCTGGGAATGTTCAGTCTGGAGAAGAGGAGGTGGAGGGGGGACAGGATGGCTCTCTTGAAGGATCTGAAGGGCTGTCACTTAGAGGAAGAAGAAGAAGAAGAAGAAGAAGAAGAAGAAGAAGAAGAAGAAGAAGAAGAAGAAGAAGAAGAAGAAGAAGAAGAAGAAGAAGAAGAAGAACGACAGACGACGAAGACGATGACATTGGATTTATACCCCGCCCTTCACTACCCAGAGGAGTCTCAGAGCGGCTTACAAACTCCCTTCCCTTCCCCTCCCCACAACAGGCACCCTGTGAGGTAGAAGAAGAAGAGATTGGATTTATACCCTGCCTTTCACTATCAGAAGGCGTCTCAGAGCGGCTTACAAACTCCTTTCCCTTCCCCTCCCCACAACAGGCACCCTGTGAGGTAGAAGAAGAAGAGATTGGATTTATACCCTGCCTTTCACTACTCAGAAGGCGTCTCAGAGCGGCTGACAAACTCCTTTCCCTTCCCCTCCCCACAACAGGCACCCTGTGAGGTAGAAGAAGAAGAGATTGGATTTATACCCTGCCTTTCACTATCAGAAGGCGTCTCAGAGCGGCTTACAAACTCCTTTCCCTTCCCCTCCCCACAACAGGCACCCTGTGAGGTAGAAGAAGAAGAGATTGGATTTATACCCTGCCTTTCACTATCAGAAGGCGTCTCAGAGCGGCTTACAAACTCCTTTTCCCTTCCCCTCCCCACAACAGACACCCTGTGAGGTAGAAGAAGAAGAGATTGGATTTATACCCTGCCTTTCACTATCAGAAGGCGTCTCAGAGCGGCTGACAAACTCCTTTCCCTTCCCCTCCCCACAACAGGCACCCTGTGAGGGAGGTGGGGCTGAGAGCGCTCTTGAGAGAAACAGCTCTTTTTTCAATTACAGCTCTTGTCAGAACTAGAGAAGAAGAAGAAGAAGAGATTGGATTTATACCCCGCCCTTCACTGCCCAAAGGTGTCTCAGAGTGGCTTACAAACTCCTTTCCCTTCCCCCCTCCACACACAACAGACCCCCTGTGAGGTAGGTGGGGCTGAGGGAGCTCTTGACAGAAACTGGGAGCCGTTCCTGTTGGCAGCAGAGGAGAGGACTCACAATCATGGGTTTAAATGAAGGGCGGGAAGGTCCCGGCTGGATCTTAGGAAACACTTTTTGACAGTAAGTGTTGTTCAATAGTGGAATCGGCTGCCTGGGGAGGTGGTGAGCTCCCCTCCCTGGCAGACTTTCAGCGGTGGCTGGACAAACCCTTGTCAGGGAGGCTCTAGGGCTGAACCTGCACTGAGCAGGGGGTTGGACTAGATGGCCTCTATGACCCCTTCCAGCTCTGTGATTCCATGATTCTAAAATATCTGAATGAACGAACAAACAAACGAATGAACGAACGAACGAATGAATGAAAGTGTTAGGGAACTTCTGGTCCACTGAAGGAAAATTATGCCAGGTCTACATAGGCCACAGAGGTGGAAAACCAGACTATACTCGTCTGCTCTCTGTGAATCTCATTTTCATCCCCTTCCTCAAAGAAAGAAGAAGAAGAAGAGATTGGATTTATACCCCACCCTTCACTGCCCAAAGGTGTCTCAGAGCGGCTTGACAAACTCCTTTCCCTTCCCCTCCCCACAACAGACACCCTCCCTGTGAGGTAGGTGGGGCTGAGAGAGCTCTTTTTTCAAGAACAGCTGTGCCAGAGCTTGTGACTGACCCAAGGTCACATCAGCAGGTGCAAGCGGAGGAGTGGGGAATCAAACCCGGTTCTTCCCAGATAAGAGTCCGCGCACTTCACCACTACACCAAACTGGCTCTCCAGAAATGCACAAATATTTCCTCTCTTCTGTTTTATCCTCACAACGACCCTGAGGGATTGGTTTATGCTAAGAGGCCGCAAACTGGCCCACGATCACTCAGCAAGCTTCCCATCTGGACAGGAATTTGAATCCGGTTCTCCTCAGTGAGATGCCCTAAACAATATAACACACCACCTCTCCACGAGGCCGAGAGGACACCGTTTTCAAACACTCCCTTCCACTTCATAAACTTCTCCGCAAGTGGAAAATCAGCACATCCAGGGAAAAGTCCTTGCATGATTCCATTCCTTGTTGCTCTAGGTTTCTTCTTGTGGGGAACTGGTCATGTGTCTCCATCCGGCTCGCTGCCGCTTAGACAGCGTGGACAGCTTTCCCCGCCCCATCTGGAACCAACCTGAGCTGGATGCCCTGGGCTAGCCCAGTCTCATGAGATCTTGGAAGCTAACACAGCTGGCCTTGGCTGGTATTTGGATGGGAGACCGCCAAGAAAGTCCAGGGTTGCTACGCAGAGGCAGGCAATGGCTAGACACACCTCTGTATGTCTTTTCCCCTGACCTGGTTGGAGGAGGAGGAGGAGAGATTGGATTTATACCCCACCCTTCATTCGGAGCCTCAGAGCAACTTATAAACTCCTTTTCCCTTCCCCTCCCCACAACAGATACCCTGTGAGGTAGGTGTGGCTGAGAGAGCTCTGACAGGAACTATTCTTTTCCAAGAACAGCTGTGCCAGAACTATGGCTTGCCCAAGGTCATCCATCCAGTTGCAAGTGGAAGAGTGGGGAATCAAACCTGGTTCTCCCAGATTAGAGTCTGTGCTCTTAACTACTACACCAAACAGTAGTAGTAGTAGTAGTAGTAGTAGAGGAGATTGGCTTCATACCCCACCCTTCACTACCCAAAGGAGTCTCAGAGCGGCTTACAAACTCCTTTCCCTTCCCCTCCCCACAACAGACACCCTGTGAGGTAGATGGGGCTGAGAGAGCTCTCTCGACGACTGCTCTTGAGAGAACAACTCTGAGACAACTTGCGACTGACCCAAGGTCACACCAGCAGCTGCACATGGAGGAGTGGGAAATCAAACCTGGTTCTCCCACGTTAGAGTCCATGCTCTTAACCACCACACCATACTAGCCTGATCTCGTCAAATCTCAGAAGCCAAGCAGGGTCGGCCCCTGATTAGTCCTTGGATGGGAGACCACAGAGGAAGTCCAGGGTTGTGATGCAGAGGCAGGCAGTGGCAGAACCACCTCTGTTCATCTCTTGCCTTGAAAGCCCGACAGGGTCGCTGTAAGTTGGCTGTGACTCAACAGCTCTTCACACACACACACAGAGAACCAGACAGGTCAAGCACACCGGCTTAGCAGCTTCGAGAACCCAGCTGTTCACATGTGCCGCACGAACACTGCAGTAATGTTGCCGAAAGCCGGCAATGACTACAGTTGCCAACTTTACTCTAAACAGGAAATAGCTGCGGTAGCCCAGAGAACAACAAAGCACGGGGTGATGGCCGAGGACTGTGTGTAAAAGTCGGTGACTCTCGCCTGCATCTCGGAGGATCTCGCACTGGCTGTGCAAGTCAAGTTGCTGCTGACTTACAGGGACGCCAGCAAGGGGCTTTCAAGGCAAGGGAGAAGCAGAGGTGGTTGGCCGTTGTCTTCCTCTGCAGAGCCTTCCTTGGTGGTCCTTCCAAGTACCAACCCTGCTTAGCTTCCAACTTATGGTGATTCTAGCAAGGGGCTTACAAGGCAAGGGAGAAGCTGAGGTGGTTGGCCAGTGCCTTCCTCTGCAGAGCCTTCCTTGGTGGTCTCCCATCCAACTACTGACCTTCTGAGCTTTCAACTTATGGTTGCCCCAGTAAGTGAGATGCAGAGGTGGCTTTCCATTGCCTTCCTCTGCAGAGCCTTCCTTGGTTGTCTCCTTTCCAAGTACCGACCCTGCTTAGCTTCCAACTTATGGTGACCCCAGCAAGGGGCTTTCAAGGCAAGGGAGAAGCAGAGGTGGTTGGCCAGTGCCTTCCTCTGCAGAGTCTTCCTTGGTGGTCTCCCTTCCAAGTACCGACCCTGCTTAGCTTCCAACTTATGGCGACCCCAGCAAGGGGCTTTCAAGGCAAGGGAGAAGCAGAGGTGGTTGGCCGTTGCCTTCCTCTGCAGAGCCTTCCTTGGTGGTCTCCCTTCCAAGTACCGACCCTGCTTAGCTTCCAACTTATGGTGATTCCAGCAAGGGGCTTTCAAGGCAAGGGAGAAGCAGAGGTGGTTGGCCGTTGCCTTCCTCTGCAGAGCCTTCCTTGGTGGTCTCCCTTCCAAGTACCAACCCTGCTTAGCTTCCAACTTATGGCGATTCCAGCAAGGGGCTTTCAAGGCAAGGGAGAAGCAGAGGTGGTTGGCCGTTGCCTTCCTCTGCAGAGCCTTCCTCGGTGGTCTCCTTTCCAGGTACTGACCCTGCTTAGCTTCTGAGCTCTGATTGGATCGAGCTGTACCACGCTGCCTTCCCTCCCTTTGTGCCGACCAGCAGCTGGGTAAATAAACCCTCAATGTGGATGTCTACGTTTGTCCTTGAATTCAGCCTCAAGTGGAATTTGCTCGGCTGAGTTTTTACAGCAGGTTCTCTGGTCCCCGTCGGCTGAGCCAACCCCAGAACAGCCAATGAAATCACTGGTGTCAATGACCCCATTCGCCGAGGCTGATGACATCATGTTCCCATGACATGACCCATGTACAAAGCCAAATGCACTTCAATGCACAACAAACACATCACTGGTGCATGATGGAAAAGGTGGAGGAGGGTACCTCAAAGGGCTGTTCGTGGATAAAATAAATGAGACCAATATAAGAACATAAGAACATAAAAGAAGCCAATATTGGATCAGGCCAACGGCCCATCCAGTCCAACACTCTGTGTCATACAGTGGCCAAAAATACCAGGTGCCATCAGGAGGTCCAGCAGTGGGGCCAGGACACTAGAAGCCCTCCCACTGTTGCCCCCCCAAGCCCCAAGAATACAGAGCATCACTGCCCCAGAGTCCTATTTATACCTTCTGGCTAATAGCCACCGATGGACTTCTGCTCCATATGCTTATCCAATTCCCTCTTGAAGCCGTCCGTGCCTGTAGCCGCCACCACCTCCGGCTGTGGCAGTGAATTTCCCAAGTTAATCACTCTTTGGGTGAAGAATGACTTCCTCCTATCCATTCTAACCCACCTGCTCAGCAACTTCACAGAGTGCCCACGAGTTCTTGTATTGTGAGAAAGAGAGAGAAGGACTTCTTTCTCTACCTGCTCTATCCCGTGCATAATCTTATAAACCTCGATCACGTCGCCCCTCGGCCGTCGTTTCTCCAAGCTGAAGAGCCCCAAGCGCGTTAACCTTTCTTCATAGGGAAAGCGTTCCAACCCTTTGATCATTCTAGTTGCCCTTCTCTGCACTTTTCCCAAAGCTATAACATCCTTTCTGAGGTGTGGCGACCAGAACCGTACACAGTATTCCAAATGAGGTCGCACCAATGATTTATACAGGGGCATGATGATATTGGCTGATCTGTTTTCAGTTCCCTTCCTAATAATCCCCAGCGTAGTGCTGGCCTTTTTTCATTGCAGTCGCACACCGTCTTGACATTTTCAGTAAGTTATCTACGATGACTCTGTTATGTGCCCAGGGCGACCACACACGAGGTTGGATACACACGTGGCCAGGCGAAGGGCCCAAGCTTCATTCCAAAAGACAATAGCCTGAATGGATCCTAGCCTACACCTATAGGAAGGCTAGGATCCAAGAAAGGACCTATGGAATGTAAGAGCACTGTAAATAGCATATCACGGGTATGGTTTACAAAGGGAATATAAACCGGCCGCTGGCCGGCTCTGTCTCTCTCACGTTCTGACTGTAAGCAATAAAGTACGAGCTGAAATCCGTCTCCAATGCATCAGTCTCTGTACTTTATAGACTCCAAGATCTCTCTCTTGGTCAGTCTCTGCCAGTTCGGACCCCATCGACGTGTATTTTATAGTTAGGATCTTTTGGCTCCAATGCGCATCACCTTGCAGCTGGCCACATTGAACCCCATTTGCCACGTTGATGCCCACTCGCCCGTCCTCGACAGATCACTTCGGGGGGCCTCACCATCCTCCCTGGTTCTCACCACCCTGGACCAATGTCCCCTCTAAGCTGTGGAGTCTGGTGAGCAAGAATTCTACTTTGTGAGCTCCTGGCACTAAAGTGGTGAGCGAGCGATTTGGCTCCTGCGTAAATTAGTTTGCTCTGGAGTCATCCCTTCCTGAGCTAAGACAAAAATCTGTGAGCTGGAGGCTAAAAATCTGTGAGCCGGTTCGCACTAACTCAACTTAGAGGGAACAATTTATAAGCTGCTTATAAGCTGCTTTGGACTCCATTTTGGGAGAACGTGGAAAAGAAGTAAAGGAAGTAAAGAAAATAAGTGGGCAATTGTGTTCCTGGAAGTCATGGCAACCTCCGGCGACTGACCCCTACTGGGGGCCTGGAGGATATTCAGAGAGGTGGCCGAATGGAGCCTGCCCCCGCCTCCCGCCTCTGGTATTCCTTGGGGGTCTCCCATCCAAACACTCGCCAAAGTCGACCCTGCTTAGCTTCCGAGAGCTGACTTGCCTGGGCTCTTAAGATCAAGGCTGCGACCAAAGCTTTTCATGGAATGGAGGTCTATACCAACATCTGGCGAATGACATCCCATTCGGCCTCTGTTGAAGGGACAGGACACGTTTCCTCCCGGTCGTTGACACTCTAAGCGTGTATACCCAGAAGTTAAGTCCCATTGCGTTCCAAGGGACTCACTCCTTCGTACACGTGCTAAGGATTTCGATCTGAGGACCCCGAGTTAATCTTTTTTTTTTTTTTTTTTTAAAGCAGAGGTTTCCAAATCGTCCCGCCGTCGCTGGATTATGGCCAACGTTTAATCTCCCTTTTTCGCGAAAGGAAACCTCCTATGTAGCTTCGGCGCCGGGCAATGAAAGCCCCCACGAGACAATCCCAACCGATCTCTCTTCGGGAGGAAACATCTGTTTCTGTTTTCCTCACACACATGCACACCCCATAGCTACTGCACCCTCTCCTCCGGTACCCACCTCTTGTTGTGGCGAGGGAGGCCAGATCCGGGTCTACCTCTGGCGCTTCGATACAGCAGAGACGTTCCAGACAGCAGGGCCCCCCTCCGGTGAAAGCCGAGAGGTTTGCTCATGTGAGACATCCAGACCGACTGAGGATCTCCGAAGAGTCAAGAGAAAAGTTAAGTCACCGAAAGAGGAGGGGGGCGAGTGGGAAGATACTCCTCCTAGATTAGACTTGAAGGAATTCCTCCACACTCATCCCGGCCGGAGTGTTTCCACACTCTCCCTCAGACGGTTCTGAGCTCCGGCCTCGGTAATGGTTTTTAAATGTGGCCTGCTCCTCTGGAGCTCCCTGCCATGCCGAAGGCGCATACTTTTCACCTCTGCGCATCTGATGTGGCGATGACTTCTCCCCTCACGTTGGCGCATGTCCTCCGACCCGACGTTTCGACTGGAAAACCGCGATCGAGGCCTGCCGTACAGGTGTGTCGGTTTGTGTGGCTGGGCCCGGTCTGTGTTCCTCTTCGAGCACTTGGGGAACCCGGCGGCCTGCGGTTCATTAGAGCTGGAACGAAAAGCCAAAAAAGTGAACAGGATGGAGTGGGCACGGAGGTTCGCGTTTTTCGAGGTTTATAAGATTATGAACGGGATTGAGCAGGTTGAGAAAGAAGTACTTTTCTCCCTTTCTCACAATACAAGAACTCGTGGGCACTCCATGAAATTGCTGAGCAGTCGGGTTAGAACGGATAAAAGGAAATACTTCTTCACCCAAAGAGTGATTAACCCCTGGAATTCACTGCCGCAGGAGGTGGTGGCAGCTACAAGCATGGACAGTTTCAAGAGGGAATTAGATAAAAAAATGGAGCAGAAGTCCATCAGTGGCTATTAGCCACAGGGTATAGATGGGAACTCTCAGTCTGGGGCAGGTGATGCACTCTATTCCTGGTGCTGGGGGGGGGCAGCAGTGGGAGGGCTTCTAGTGTCCTGGCCCCACTGCTGGACCTCCTGATGGCACCTGGTGTATTTTGGCCGCTGTGTGACAGAGTGTTGGACTAGATGGGCCATTGGCCTGATTCAGCATTGGCTTTCTTATGCTCTTATGTTCTTATGTTCGTAGAAACAGAAACGGAGTGGCTCGAAAATTCTGCATTCCCCTCCTAAGATGTTGTCTCCGCAAGTGTAGAGGGTTTTTTTTTTTTGCAAAAATAACTGAGACTCTTTGTGGCACCTTAAAGGCAAATCAATGTTTTATAGAATCATAGAGTCATAGAGTTGGAAGGGACCTCCAGGGTCATCTAGTCCAACCCCTGCACAAGGCAGGAAATTCACACACACCTCCCCCCCCCCACACACACACAGTGACCTCTTTTCCATGCCCAGAAGATGGCAAAAAAACCCCAAAGCCCTCCAGGATCACTGGCCAAAATGGTCTGGAGAAAAACGGCTTCCTGACCCCAAAGTGGCAATCACCATTTCCCTGGGTATGTAAGAAAGGGCCACGAGAACGAAGCACTGAGGCGACCTTTCCTGCCCTCTCTCTCGTGATCTGCCCAAGTTCACAGGATCAGCATTGCTGTCTGATGGCCATCTAGCCTCTGTCTGAAAACCTCCCAAGGAGGAGAGCCCACCACCTCCTGAGAAAGCCTGTCCCACTGAGGAACCGCTCTGTCGGGCAGTTCCTCCTAACGTTTAGCCGAAAACTCTTCGGATTTAATTTCAAACCCGTTGGTTCTGGTCCGACCTTCCGGGGCCACAGAAAACGACTCCGCCCCATCTTCTATATGACAGCCCTTCAGGTCCTTGAAGAGGGTTATCGTATCTGTTATGTACTGAATGTGAATTGCTGCTATCTATTCACATGTTAAGCTTGAGTCAGAATGTGGCTCTTCAGGTGTCACATTGCTATTGGTCGGTTTCTGCGAAACCCGTGTAAATACCCAATCGCTATGTGAGAATGTATCAGGGAGGGAACGGTCCTGATTGGCCCTTTATCCCTGCATTGTTATTGGTTCTTATCTGACAATGGGTGTGGCTTTGACAGCCTGGGAGAGTTTAAAATGGTCTGGAGAAAGGTTAAAATGCTTGGGGCTCTTTAGCTTGGAGAAACGACAGCTGAGGGGTGACATGATTGAGGTTTATAAGATTATGAATGGGATTGAGCAGGTTAAGAAAGAAGTACTTTTCTCCCTTTCTCACAAGACAAGAACTCGTGGGCACTCCGTGAAATTGCTGAGCAGTCGGGTTAGAACAGATAAAAGGAAATACTTCTTCACCCAAAGAGTGATTAACGTATGGAATTCACTGGCACAGGAGGTGGTGGCAGCTGCAAGCATGGACAGTTTCAAGAGGGAATTAGATAAACATCTGGAGCAGAAGTCCATCAGTGGCTATGAGCCACAGGGTATAGATGGGAACTCTCAGTCTGGGGCAGGTGACTGCACTCTATTCTTGGTGCTGGAGGGGCAGCAGTGGGAGGGCTTCTAGTGCCCTGGCCCCACTGCTGGACCTCCTGATGGCACCTGGTATATTTTGGCCGCTGTGTGACAGAGTGTTGGACTAGATGGGCCATTGGCCTGATTCAACACTGGCTTCTCTTATGTTCTTATGTTCTTAAAAGAAGGAGCTGTGCTCCACTGTTTTGTGGGTCTTTGCTGTTGTGTTCTGAGTTGGAGTTGCCGTTACCAATAAAGCTGAATCACTTGTTGAAATCTCTTCATTGTTAAGTTGTCCATACTTAACAGTATCCCCTCTCGGTCGTCTCCTCTCCAGGCTAAGAGCTCCTTCAACCTTTCCTCAAAGAACTTGGTCTTCCAGATGCATAAGTAACTGGGTGCTTTAATACAGTCTCAGCTATAACCGCCCCGTTACTGATGCATCTTGACTCTAACCAGCCCTTCCCGGCAACTAACCCCCACCTACACACACATCTGTATGTAATGGTCGAGGACGTCTTGTTCCTGAGGAAGTGTGTGTGCACACGAAAGTTTATACCTTGAATAAAACCTTATTGGCCTGAAAGGGGCTGCTGGACTCGAACCAAGTGCAGACTGGTCACAGCCGACTTACGGCGACCCCTGTGGCGTTTTCAAGGCGAGAGACCTCCGGAGGTGGTTTGCCGCTGCCCGCCTCTGCATCACCGCCCTGGTATTCCTGGTCAGTCTCCCATCCAAGTACAGATCGGGACCAACCCGGCTTAGTTTCCGGGATCGAACAAGATGGGGCCAGCCCAGGCCATCCAGGTGAAGGCAAAAGACATACGAGGAGGTTTGCCATTGGCTGCCTCGGTATAGCAATCCTGGTCTCCCTCGGGGGCTGACCCTGCTTGGTTTCTGGGATCTGGGGAGCAGCGTTCCCTCTAAGCTGAGTTAGTGTGAGCCAGCTCACAGTTTTTTTAGCCTCCGGCTCACACATTTTTGTCTTCGCTCAGGAAAGAGGGCTCCAGAGCAAACTAATTGGTGCAGCAGCCAAATTGCTCGCTCACAACTTTAATGCCAGGAGCTCACGAGATAGAATTCTGGCTTACAAGACTCCACAGCTTAGAAGGGAGCATTGCTGGTGAGCAACGCTCCCTCTAAGCCAGGACGTCGAACTCATTTGTTACAAGGGCTGGATCTGGCATAAATGAGACCTTGTCGGGCCAGGCCACGTGTGTGCCATAAAATGCAATGCCAGGGAGCGGAGAGATAAACTTTATAAAGGGCACAAACACAAAGGGTTGGGGGTTTTTTTACTTAAAATAAAAACATGCTTAGAACATCAGCACTCTTGCGATATTTCGTTTATTTAACAGTCTCTGATCACTGACACTTCTCGCTCTGAGTTATCGCACCCAAATGCCTGTGCTGTCGCAGTCTTGAGTATGCCGTTCGGGTGTGCATCTGTAAGCTGCAAACCGACGACGACGCAGCAGCAGAACTGGAAGAAGAAGCAGGAGACGGCCAGTTCCACTGCAGGCCTGATAGGAGCCCTCCGGGGGCCTGATCGGACCCTCGGGCTGCATGTTTCTCACCCCTGCCCTTAGCGGTGGAGTCTCGTGAGCAAAAATTCTACCTTGTGAGCTACTGGCATTAAAGTGGTGAGCGAGCGATTTGGCGACTGCATCAGTTAGTTTGCTCTGGAGCCAACCTTCCGGAGCGAAGGCAAAAACGTATGAGCCGGAGGCTAAAAAAACTGTGAGCTGGCTCACACTAACTCAGCTTAGAGGGAACACTGCGGTGAGATTGGGCTGCCCTGGGCTATCCGCGTCAGGCAGTTAGTGATGTAAAAGGCCCTAGACAGCCGCCAATCAGAACAGAGAGTACTGACTATGAAGAAGAAGAAGAGTTTGGATTTATATCCCACCCTTCACTGCCCAAAGGCGTCTCAGAGCGGCTTACAAACTCCTTTCCCTTCCCCTCCCCACGACAGACACCCTGTGAGGTCGGTGGGGCTGAGAGAGCTCTGACAGAAACTGTCCTTGAGAGAACAGCTGTGCCAGAGCTTGTGACGGACCCAAGGTCACATCAGCAGGTGCAAGTGGAGGAGTGGGGGATCAAACCCGGTTCTCCCAGATTAGAGTCCGTGCACTTAACCACTACGCCAAACTGACTCATATGATGGGTTATATGCTATGGCACAGTATAAAGGCATTCCCATATGTTCACGTTTCGCCCAGCAACTGGCATTCAGAATCATACTGCCTTGAACTTCAAGGTTCTATTAAAATAGAAGAAGAAGAAGAAGAAGAAGAAGAAGAAGAAGAAGAAGAAGAAGAAGAAGAAGAAGAAGAAGAAGAAGAAGAAGAAGAAGAAGAAGGAAGAAGTAGTAGTAGTAGTAGTAGTAGTAGTAGTAGTAGTAGTAGTAGTAGTAGTAGTAGTAGTGGTGGAGGAGGAGGAGGAGGAGGAGATTGGATTTATACCCCGCCCTTCACTTGGAGTCTCAGAGCAGCTTACCATCTCCTTTCCCTTCCCCTCCCCACAACAGACACCCTGAGAGGTAGGTGGGGCTGTGGGAGCTCTCTCGAGAACTGCCCTTGAGACAACAGGTCTGAGACAACTTGTGACTGACCCAAGGTCACTCCAGCAGCTGCATGTGGAGAAGTGGGGGATCAAACCCGGTGCTCCCAGATTAGAGTCCGCACTCCTAACAACTACACCAAAGTGAAAGAGATCGTAGAGGTTATCTAGTCCAACTCTCCATTCAACATGAGAATACACAACTACAGCATCCCCCACGTGGCTCTCTGGCCTCTTCTTGAAGACATCCACTGGAGAGTCATGGCCTCCACATGTTTGCCTCATGGACCTGACCTCCACATGTTTGCCTAATCCCCCTTTCAGAGTGATTTTAACTGGCGGTCTTCTTCACCCCATCTTGAGGCAGGGAGTTCCACGAGTTAGCTGAGCTTCAAGTAATGACGTACTTGTGTCCAGATTAAGGGAGGTGGTAGTTCCGCTCTATTCTGCTATGGTCAGGCCTCACCTGGAGTCCTGTGTCCCATTTTGGGCACCACATTGTAGGAAAGGATGTTGACAAGCTCGAGCGTGTCCAGAAGAGGGCGACAAGGATGGTGAGAGGGTTGGAATCCAAGTCTTCTGAGGAAAGGCTGAAAGAGTCGGGTATGTTTAGCCTGGGGAAGAGAAGGCTTAGAGGGGACATGATGGCAGTCTTCAAGTGTTTGAAGGGCTGTCATGTAAAAGATGGAGCAGATCTATTCTCTCTTGCTCCGGATTGCAAGACTAGATCTAATGGGTAGAAATGACAAGGGAGTCGTTACCGACTAGATATAAGGAGAAACTTCCTGACTGTAAGAGTGGTTGAGCAGTGGAACAGTCTGCCTCGGGAGGTGGTGGATGCTCCTTCTCTGGACGTTTTCAAGCAGGGGCTGGACGACCATCTTTTGGGTATGTTGTAGGGCTATCTTACGGCTACGCTCCTGCAGAGTTCAGGGGGGTTGGACTAGATGACCTGCAAGGTCCCTTCCAACTCTAACATTCTATGATTCTTTGGTTTGCCCTGATGCTACCCAGAATCAACTCCACTCCATTCTGTGACCCCAAGTTCTAACTATATGAGAGTGGGAGAGGGGATCCGTGCTGTTTACTTTCTCCACAATGTGCTAACACTATGAACCTCTGTACTTTCCCACTTTACTTTTCTTCCTAAGGAAGGTGCTCCTAAAGCCCTTAATGCTCTAGGACTGTAATACCTATTGGACCACCTCTCCCTTTACAAACCCCCCCTCCTTTTGGTCATCGTCTAGGGGCCTCTTGCAGGTGCCCAGTCCCAGGATGGCTCGGTTAGCTGCCACTGGGAGAAGGGCCTTCTCGGTCATGGCTCCTACCCTGTAGAATGCATTCTAGGATTACATCCATGCCCTGCCGGACTCGTTTAGTTTCCGCAGGGCGTGCCAAGCAGAATTGCTTAGGTTGGTCTTTGGAGGGTAACCACATATCCAGGCTGTTTTTAATAGTGGTACGGCGATAGCCATGTATTTTTAATGTTTGGATGTTAGTGTTTTATATTTGTTCAGTGTTTTTATGTTGTGTTTACTTTACCTTATTGGTTTTAATGTTGTAAGTCGCCACAAGACCCTTCGGGTTTAGATTAAGAGTGGGAAGGTTGTTGTTGTTGTTGTTCAGTCACACAGTCGAGTCCGACTCTTCGCAACCTCATGGACCACATCACGCCAGGCCCTCCTGTCTTCTGCCGTCCTCTGGAGTTTGCTCGATTTCATGTTCATTGCATTAATAACACTGTCTGACCATCTCATCCTTTGCCATCCCCTTCTTCTTCAACCTTCAATCTTTCCCAGCATCAGGGTCTTCTCCAGGGAGTGCTCCCTTCTCATTGGGTGGCCAAAATATTTGAGCTTCACCTTCAGTCTGTGACCTTCCAGGGAACAGTCAGGGTTGATTTATTTTAGGACTGACTGATTCGATCTCCTTGCAGTCCAAGGGACTCTCAAGAGTCTTCTCCAGCACCATAATTCGAAAGCATCTATTCTTCAGCGCTCGGCCTTCCTTATAGTCCAACTCTCGCAGCCATACATTACTACTGGGAATACCATTGCTTTGACCATGCGGCAGGGTGATGTCTCTACCAGATGGTACCAGCTGGATCTTAGAAAAAACTTTTTGACAGTCAGAGTTGTGCAATCGCAGAATCAGCTGCCTGGGGAGGTGGTGAGCTCTCCCTCCCTGGCAGTCTTTAAGCAGTGGCTGGACAAACCCTTGTCAGGGATGCCCTAGACTGATCCTGCATTGAGCAGGGGGTTGGACTAGATGGCCTCTAGGAGCCCTTCCAACTCTGCGATTCTATGATTCTATGAGTGGTGACTAAAAAAATCTAATACATAAATAAACATAATCTTTGGTCATTCTGGTTCCCCTTTTCCCATTCTGCAAAATCATTGTTGAGACGGGGTCCTGGGAATTGCCCATAAGATTCCAAATGCAGCCATGCTAGAAAACAGTTTTGGCTGTAGAGTCATAAAAGTTCCTAAGGCCGCCACCCAGAATTTACTAGTCTGCTAGCCAAATAAGTTGTTAGTCATTTGTGACACATGCATGGCCTGTGAACAAAAATGAACGTCAACTGTTCCGCTTTAGCAAATCCTCCCTGTTCAGTCACATACAGTTCTTATGAAATGACTAGGGGAAATGGCTCTTGACAAACCTAAGCCAGACGTTATGATGAACATGCAGTTGCCGCTGAAAACGGCAACCAGGAGTTGAATGCAAATATGCCCTTTCTGGTGTTATGATGAACACGCAGCTGTCCCTGCAGGACCTTGTACAGTTCCGCAGGGCCTGCGAGACGGAGCTCTTCCGCCAGGCTTTCAACTGGGAGTCGCCCACCGTTACCACCAACTACTACTATTATTAACATCAATAGTAATGGGTTGGCCCTGTATGGAGATCGAGCCACAGTGCCGTGGGAGGCCGGAATGCCACTGGAATGGGATCGTAGTAGCACTTCTGATTGCACGCTGCCTTTAATCTAATTTAAGTTACTGACAGAATGACCATCGTAGTGAGCACTTTAATTATTGATGGTTGACTGTTTATTTTAATTGTTTTTAATGTTTATGCTGATTTGGCATATGGGACTGATAAACGAGAGCCACCCTGAGCCCGTTCATGAGGAGGGCGGGATAGAAATCCAATAAATAAATAAAAAGAAGAGGAGGAGGAGATTGGATTTATACCCCGCCCTTCCCTTGGAATCTTAGAGCGGCTTACAAACTCCTTTCCCTTCCCCTCCCCACAACAGAAACCTTGTGAGGTAGGTGGGGCCGAGAGAGCTCTGAGAGAACTGCTCCTGAGAAGAAGAGGAGGAGGAGGAGATTGGATTTATACCCTTCCCTTCCCTTGAGGTCTCAGAGCGACTTACAAGCTCCTTCCCCTTCCCCTCCCCACAACAGACATCCTGTGAGGGAGGTGGGGCTGAGAGAGCTCTGACAGAAACGGCTCTTTTTCAAGGACAGCTCTGAGAGAACTGTGACTTGCCCAAGGTCATCCAGCACCTGCAAGTGGAGGAGTGGGGAAGCAAATCCGGTTCTCCCAGATTAGAGTCTGCACACTTAATCACTACACCAAACTGGCTCCAGGGGGAACCTGGCAACCTGGTCAGGGGCAAACTGGAAACTCTACGGCGTGTTCGGATGTTATGCATTGCCCGGTTCCTCTCTACAGGCAGCTAATGAGAGCCAGTTTAGTGTAGTGGTTAAGTGTGCGGACTCTAATCTGGGAGAACCGGGTTTGATTCCCCCAGTCCTCCACTTGCACCTGCTGTTATGACCTTGGGTCAGTCACAAGCTCTGGCACAGCTGTTCTTGAAAAAGAGCAGTTTGTGTTAGAGTTCTCTCAGCCCCGCCTACCTCACAGGGTGTCTGTTGTGGGGAGGGGAAGGGAAAGAAGTTTGTAAGCTGCTCTGAGACTCCAAGTGAAGGGTGGGGTATAAATCTAATCTCTTCTTCTTCTTCTTCTTCTTCTTCTTCTTCTTCTTCTTCTTCTTCTTCTTCTTCTTCTTCTTCTTCTTCTTCTTCTTCTTCTTCTTCTTCTTCTTCTGAGATCTAAGGCGGGGGGTAGGCAAACGCCAAACATCATGATGCCAGGAAATGAGCATGTTCTACTTGACGTTATTGAGGGCAAGCCCAGACGCATGGCTGCCATTTCGATTGGCGGTCACGTGTTTATCTTCTTCTGCCTTAAAAACGAAATTTCTGGCCAAATTTGGAAGCCAACTTCAGCTTCCTATGAAATCGTTCCTGGGATTTAAGCTCACATTTATATGCAAAGTAGTTATACAAGCAGGGTTGCCAACTCTGGGTTAGGACTTGGGAGGTGGACACTAGGGAAGGTGGAGTTTGGGGAGGGGAGGGACATCAGCAGAGTACAATGCCACAGAGTCCACCCTCCAGAGGAGCCATTTTCAACAGTGGAACCGATCTCTGTCATCTGGAGACCAGTTGTGATACTTGGTGTTCTCCAGGCTTCACCTGGAAGGTTGGCAAGCCATGAGAAATAAATGCTCTGAGGCACTCAGAGCAGGGCTTTGGTCACACGTGCTAAATAATCCACTTTCCAACTGGATTTTTACTGCGTGAACTGGCAGAATCCAGTTGGAAAGTGGATTGAAAGTGGATTATTTAGTGTGTGTGACCCAGCCTGGTTTTTCTTTCCTTCATTTTATATTTTCAACACCCCCTCCCCTTAAGGTAACACACATGGGTTTTAAGACTCTACAGAAGATTTCCTCCAGGTTCCATAACCCTTCTCAGGACTAGCCCCACAGCAGTGTTTGGTAAGTGATTTGATGCATCGGCATCCCAAATATTGGGTTAGCTCCAGCTTGAAAACTGGATGCAGCTGAGACAATTTAAATAACTGGAAGATGGAGAAGTCACAGGCTAAAGACGTTTCACGAGTTGGGTTTCCAGCTCCGGCTTGGGAAACTTTTGGAGATTTACAGGTGGACTTTGGGGAGGAGAGGGCTCTCTGCAGTTATGTGATACTGTAGAGTCCACCTGCCATTTCTTCCAAGTGAACAAAAAGCTACATTATCTGGAGATCTGATGTAATTCTGGAAGGTCTCCAGGCCCCATCTGGAGGTTGGCAAGCCTAGTTACATGGCACTGGGCTGGCCCTAGTAAAGGCACTGTGTGGAGTGTGCTCTTGTTTTGTGTGTGCATGTGTGTTGGATCTTACTTTGGGACTTACACAGCTCTCAGCTACTTCTTTGGATCTTTGGTGCTTCCATCTATAAGAGCATAAGAGAAGCTAATGTTGGATCAGGCCAACGGGCCCTCCAGTCCAACACTCAGGGTGATTTCCACTAAAGCTGCCACGGTTGCGCCGTTGCCCGAGATTTTTAGTCAATTTCACACCGCCGGGGCTGCATTTTGACCACGGCTGCCATTCCCGCAGTTTCGTAATCCTGTTTTTGAGGATTACGAAACTGCGGGGAATGCGAAGCCGCGGGTCAAAATGCAGCCCGCGCTTCGGGTGAAATTGACTAAAATCTCAGGGCAAACGGCGCGCACCGGCAGCTTTAGTGGGAAATCACCCTCAGTGTCACACAGCAGCCAAAAATACCAGGTGCCATCAGGACGTCCAGCAGTGGGGCCAGGACACAAGAAGCCCTCCCAATGTTGCCCCCCAAGCACCAAGAATACAGAGCATCACTGGCCCCAGACTGAGAGTTCCTATCTATGCCTTGTGGCTAATAGCCACTGATGGACTTCTGCTCCAGATGTTTATCCAATCCCCACTTAAAGCCGTCCATGTTTGTAGCCACCACCACCTCCTGTGGCAGTGAATTCTATGTGTTAATCACTTTTTGGGTGAAGAAGGACTTCCTTTTATCCGTTCTAACCCGACCGCTGAGCGATTTCATGGAGTGCCCACGAGTTCTTGTATAGTGAGAAAGGGAGAAAAGCACTTTTATCTCTACCTGCTCAATCCCATGCATAATATTATAGACCTCAATCATGTCACCCTCTCAGCCGTCGTTTCTCCCAGCTAAAGAGCCCCAGGCGCTTTAACCTTTCTTCATAGGGAAAGTGTTCCAGCCCTTTTATCATTCTAGTTGCCCTTTTCTGCACTTTTTCTAATACTATAATATCCTTTCTGAGGTGTGGTGACCAGAACTGTACACAGTATTCCAAATGAGGTCGCATGATGATACTGGCTGATCTGTTTCAACTCCTCTCCTAATAACCTCCTATCTGGTCTCCAGGGATGTCTGCCTGTCTCTTGACCTTTAACCTTTGACCTGGCAGAGTCCTCTTGCTGACCATCAGCTTCTGCGCGGCCCCATCCTCTGGAATGAACTTGATTGATGGCCAAACTCCAAACTGGATTCCCAGCATAGCCCTGAAGGTTACACCTTCCTGTAAAACTCCCTTCCAAATGACACATCCAGGGTCATCTATGTTGTTGTGGCTTTGAACGCAGATGTTTCCGACCGTAATAATGTGCCACCTTTGCGTAAGATGGGACCAAATTAGATTGCCGTTTTATCCAAAGATGCCTATAGGCCTACCCAAAGGCGTCCTTTCTTTCTATTTTCATAGACATTTATTGGAATCCCTTTTTAACCCCTGGCCTCTTCTCTTCCACAGCAGTCCATCCTCCGTAAGATCATTTGAAGGCATGTGGACTATGCAGCATCTTGTTGCATTTATATGATGGCCCAGGCTGGCCCAATCTAGAAGAAGAAGAAGAAGAAGAAGAAGAAGAAGAAATAGAAGAAGAAGAAGAGGAGGAGGAGGAGGAGGAGGAGGAGATTGGATTTATACCCCACTCTTCACTACTCAAAGGAGTCTCAGAGCGGCTTACAGTCTCCTTTCCCTTCCCCTCCCCACAACAGACACCTTGTGACATAGGCGGGGCTGAGAGAACTCTAACGCAAATTACTCTTTTCAGGAACAGCGGTGCCAGAGCTTGTGACTGACCCAAGGTCACACCAGCAGCTGCAAGTGGAGGAGTGGGGAATCAAACCCGGTTCTCCCAGATTAGAGTCCACACACTTAACCAAGACACCAAACCCCTGGCCTCTTCTCTTCTCCAGCGTTCCCGTCTCTGTAAGATCATTTTAAGGCATGTGGACTATATAGCATCTTGCTGCATTTATATGATGGCCCAGGTTGGCCCAATCTAGAAGGAGGAGGAGAAGGAGAAGAAGAAGAGGAAGAGGAGGAGGAGGAGGAGGAGGAGGAGGAGATGATTGGATTTATACCCCGCTCTTCACTACCCGATGGAGTCTCAGAGCAATCTCCTTTCCCTTCCCCTCCCTGCTACAGACACCTTGTGAGTCTTCCATCCGAATACTGACCAGGGCTGACTCTGCTTAGCTTCCAAGATTTGATGAGATCAGGCTAGCCTTGGGCCTTCCAGGTCAGGTCAAAAGACACATTGGGGTGGTCGGCCATTGCCTGCCTCTGCGTAGCAGCCCTGGACTTCCTTGGTGGTCTCCCCTCCAAATACCGACGAGGGCCGACCTCACGGCTGCCAAGATCTGATTGAGATCCAGCTAACCTGGGCCATCAGGGCTCATCAGAAACAGAGGTCATTAAAGAATAGTAATAAACTAAATGATTGAGCGTATCAGAAGTGACAGGCTGCGGAAGTTCGCAAGAAGGGCTCTGCTTGGCCCTGGCCGCTACATCTTGCTAACCCTCTCCTCCCCCAGGAATTTACCAAATCCTGTTTTCAATCCATCCAGGACGGTGGCCAGGGCTATTTCTGGGCAGGAACGCACAGGAACGGGGTTCCGGCTGGCTCCCGAGTTGGCCACACCCAGCAGGGACTCATTAGCATAATAGGCCACACCCAACAGCAGAAACTCATTAGGATTGGCTACATTAGGGGTGTGCGGCCTAACATGCAAAGGTGTTCCTGCTACAAAAAGAGCCCTGGGGGTTTTGACAACAAACAAAGTAAACAGAATAAGACGCAAAAGGTGGGTGTGGCTGGATGACCACACTTCTGGTAACATGGGGGTGTGGCCTAATAGGCTAATGAGGTGTGCTGTCAGGGGTGTGGCCTAATATGCTAATAAGTTTCTGATGTTGGGTGTGGCCTATTATGCTAATGAGTTCCTGCTGAGCTTTTTCTATAAAAAAAAGCCCCGATGGTGGCTATCACCATACCTTGTGGCAGAGAGTTCCACAGTTTAATCATGTGTTGCATGTGAAGAACCGGCTCCTTCCACATGGCTGACAACTTTAGGAACAGAGAAGAAGATGGGGGATGAGGGGGAAAAATCCCTTCTTGGACGTTCCGTGAAAGAGAACGGAGAGACAGGATCCCAGCACGGGGTCCCAGGTCCAGAGGCCGGGGTGAGGCCACGGGTCAGTGGTGCAGCGCATCGCTTTTGTGGTCCAGTTCATGGTCATCTGCTCACCATACATGTGCACGTGGCTATCTTTGCATTGCTAGGAGCCATGCACTCTGCACATGCCCTGGAGTTACAGCTCGCCGCCCGTCACCCACTTGGCCCTTCTGATGCACGGGAGTCCAGGAGCACCTCCCAGACTAACAACATTTGTGGCAGGGAAGGAGCTTTTGTGAGTCGCAGCTCTCTTTTTCAGGTATCTCATGGCTTGCCTATTCAGATGGCTGAAGATGTGAGCAGTGGCTCACAAAAGTTCGTCCCCTGCCACACATTTTGTTAGTCCAGACTCCAGACTCTCGCTCTTTTCTGCTGCTGTGGACAGGCGGACACGGCTCCCCATCTGGATCTGTCTCCAGGGGAGGCACCACGTTTAGCTGGGCAGAATGGAGATCCGTCAACGTTGTGATAGAAGGACAGGTGGGCTCTCATTCTCGCTGTGTCTGAGGAAGTGAGCAGGGACTCCCGGAAAGCTCTTCCCCTGCCACCAATTTTGTTAGTCTTGAAGGTGCTCCTGGACTCTTCCTCTTTTCTATTGCAGCTGATTGGCAACACATCGGCTCCCCATCTGGATCTGTCTCCATGGAAGGCACCACATTGAGCCCTACAGAATGGAGACCCATCAACCTTGTGATAGAAGGACAGATGGACTCCCACTCTAGCTGTGTCTGAAGAAGTCAGCAGGGACTCACGAAAACTCCTGTACTGCCACCAATTTTGTTAATCTTGAAGGTGCTCCTGGCCTCTGGCTCTTTCCTGCTCCTACAGACGGACTAACACGTCGGCTCCCCATCTTGATCCGTCTCCATGGAAGGCACCATAGTTAGCTGTGCAGAATGGAGATCCATCAACCTTGTGATAGAAGGACAGATGGACTCACTCTCTCGCTGTATCTGAAGAAGTGAGCAGGGACTGACGAAAGCTCCGACGCTGCCACCAGTTTTGCTGGTCCTGAAGGTACTCCTGGACTCTGGCTCTTCTCTACTGCTACAGACAGACTAACATGGCTTATCCATCTTGATCTGTCTCCATGGAAGGCACCATAGTTAGCTGTGCAGAATGGAAATCCATCAACCTTGTGATAGAAGGACAGATGGACTCACTCTCTCGCTGTATCTGAAGAAGTGAGCAGGGACTGACAAAAGCTCCAACGCTGCCACCAGTTTTGCTGGTCTTGAAGGTACTCCTGGACTCTGGCTCTTCTCTACTGCTACAGACAGACTAACATGGCTTATCCATCTTGATCTGTCTCCTTGGAAGGCACCATAGTTAGCCGTACAGAATGGGAATCCATCCACCTTGTGATATAAGGACTGATGGACTCACATTCTAACTGCATCTGAGGAAGTGAGCAGGGACTGACAAAAGCTCCGACGCTGCCACCAGTTTTGCTGGTCTTGAAGGTACTCCTGGACTCTGGCTCTTCTCTACTGCTACAGACAGACTAACATGGCTTATCCATCTTGATCTGTCTCCTTGGAAGGCACCATAGTTAGCTGTGCAGAATGGAAATCCATCAACCTTGTGATAGAAGGACAGATGGACTCACACTCTCGCTGTATCTGAAGAAGTGAGCAGGGACAGATGAAAGCTCCGACGCTGCCACCAGTTTTGCTGGTCCTGACGGTGCTCCTGGACTCTTGCTCTTTTGTGCTGCTGCAGACAGACTAACACTGCTAACCCTCTGGATCCAACTCTATGGAGGGCACCACATTTAGCCATACAGAACAGGAATCCCATCAGCCTTGTGATAGAAGGACAGATGAACTCTCATTCTCGCTGTATCTGAGGAAGCGAGCCGTGACTCACGAAAACCCATCCTCTGCCACCAATTCTGCCAGTCTTGAAGGTGCTCCCGGACTCTGGCTCTTTCCTGCTGCTACAGACAGACTAACACATCGGCTACCCATCTTGATCTGTCTCCAATGCGCAGTCATTCTACCGCCATGGACCACCTTGTGACCCCTTAATCGGGGGAAACAGCTCCTCAAAGGACAATGAATCCTGGCCGTGGTCCCTTATGAACCCATCTGACCACTGTGGCCGTCTTTGGAGGCCCTGTTTCGGGTGCCCCTGCCTTCTGAGATCACGTAACACCGGGAAGGGCCTTCTCCGTCATGGCACCCAAGCTCCGGAACCCTCTCCCCAGGGAGAGTCATCTGTCTCCACCCGCTGCCATCTTCCGCCAGTGGGTGAAGACATCTTTTTGTTTCACTTGGTGTTCCTTCAATGAGTTCCCCTTCCTAACCAACTTTTTTTCTTTAGCTGCTGTAGATTTTCCGGGTCTTGGCATTGTAGGACCTGACATTTCGCCAGCAGCTGTGACTGGCATCCTCAGAGGTATAGCACAGAAAGGTGGAGCACTCTCTGTGTCAAGGTGAGAAGAAAAAATGGTAGGCAGGTAATTTATATCTACTCAGGAAGGCGGGGTAGGGCTGAGTCATTTACCTTGTCGGAGTTCCCCAGGCTGTGAAACATGCTAATGGAGGAGCTTTCCTGAGGAGGTTCTTTTGCATATGGATTGTTTTCTGAGGAGGTTTCCTGTTTCCTGAGGAGATTTTTTTTAATATGCGGATTGGCTGTAGAAATCCTAATCTCATCTGTTGTGCTGTTGTAAAATGTGGAGCCTTTTGTGTTTTTCAAGACAGGAAGCCATGCCCTATTTATTTTTAAACTCTCTTCTTTCCTGTTGAAATGGTGTTTATGTTTTATCAATTTCAATGGCTTTCTTTTTTCTGTTTTGTATGTT
>JAPDNY010000004.1:4331380-4533880 GCA_029375565.1 Gekko gecko
AGGAGGAGGAGAAGGAGAAGAAGAAGAAGAATTATATCCTGCCCTTCACTACCCAAGGGAGTCTCAGAGTGGCCTACAATCTCCTTTCCCTTCCCCACCCCACAACAGACACCCTGTGAGGTAGGTGGGGCTGAGCAATCTGTCAGCCATGCTGATTCTGTGAACTTCGGCAGATCATGAGAGGCTGGGCAGGAAGGGTGGCCTCAGTGCTTAGTTCTTGTCGCCCTTTCTTACATGCCCAGAGAAACGCTGATCGCCACTTTGGGGTATGGAAGCAATTTCTCTCTGGGCTAATTTGGCTGGAGATCCTGGAGGGGTTCTTTTGCCCACTTCTGGGCATGGAGCAGGGGTCACTGGCAGTGTTCCCTCTAAGCTGAGTGAGTGTGAGCTAAGTTCACAGTTTCTTAGCCTCCAGCTCACACGTTTTTGTCCGAGCTCAGGAAGGAGGGCTCCAGAGCAAACCAATTTGTGCAGCAGTCAAATGGCTCACTCACAGCTTTAATGCCAGTAGCTCACAGAGTAGAATTTTTGCTCACAAGATTCCACAGCTTAGAGAGTAGCATTGGTCACTGGATGTGTGTGGGGGAGGCAGTATTTGTGAATTTCCTGCATTGTGCAGGGGGTTGGACTAGATGACCTTGGAGGTCCCTTTCATGTTGAGGAGGAGGAGATTGGATTTATACCCCGCCTTTCACTCGGCGTCTCAGAGCAGCTTACAGACTCCTTTCCCTTCCCCTCCCCACAACAGACACCCTGTGAGGTAGGCGGGGCTGAGAGAGCTCTTTCGAGGACTGCCCTTGAGAGAACAGCTCTGAGAGAATTTCTGACTGACCCAAGATCATCCAGCAGCTGCAAGTGGAGGAGTGGGGAATCAAACCTGGTTCTCCCAGATTAGAGTCCGCTACTCTTAACCACTACACCAAACTGGTTCGGGACGGTGGAAATCTGAATCCAACTGGAAATCTAAAAACAGAACTGAAGGAAAGCCTAAATATCAACATGACACATAACATGATGCAAAAATTACATAGTAGGAAGTTCCTAATTACAATAAACTATGCATAAAGGTAAAGGTAAAGGTTCCCTTGCTCGAAAGCCAGTCGAATCCGACTCTAGGGTTGCGGTGCTCATCTCCGTTTCAAAGCCGAAGAGCCAGCGCTGTCCGAAGACGTTTCCGTGGTCATGTGGCCGGCATGACTAAACACCAAGGTGCACGGAACGCTGTTACCTTCCCACCGAAGTGGTACCTATTTATCTACCTGCAATTTCTTGCTTTCAAACTGCTAGGTTGGCAGGAGCTGGAACTAGAGACAGGAGCTCGCCCCATCATGCGGCACCCGGGTCTCGAACTGCTGAACTACTGACCTTCCACAGCCTGCAGTTCAGCGTCTTAACCACTTGAGCCACCGCAGCTCCAAATATGCATAGGCTCTAGCTATTTATCCCAGTGACTTTCCAAACCATTTATGCAGTGCAATCCTCTTTTTTTTTGCCCTTGATGGCTGACTTATGGCGACCCCGTAAGGTTTTCAAGTCAAGAGATATTCAGAGGTGCTTTGCCATTGCCTGCCTCTGCATTGTGACCCTGGTATTCCTTGGAGGTCTCCCATCCAAATAATTAACTGAGACCCTGATATCACACTCTGTCCATCTCCTCTCGAGCGTGGAGACAATACCTGCTCGGTAATTTTATAGAACGGCTTTTTCTGAAAACTGTGACTGGTTGCCCATAAAGAAAACACTGTAAACCTTTGGAAAAGACTTTGGAATCCTTTTGCATTTTGAAAAACTGACTGAAGACATAATGTTTTCTACAGATACAAATGAAAGAAAACGCCTATGGCATGAATGCATCTTTGAAGAAGACAGCCGAAACGAAGCTCATATCCGGAATCTTCGTTGGAACTTTGCTGTTTAAATGAACGTAAGAACGTAAGAGAAGCCAATGTCGAATCAGGCCAATGGCCCATCTAGTCCAACACTCTGTCACACAGCGGCCAAAAATACCAGGTGCCATCAGGAGGTCCAGCAGTGGGGCCAGGACATTAGAAGCCCTCCCACTGCTGCCCCCCCCCAGCACCAAGAATAGAGTGCATCACCTGCCCTATTGTTCCAATTTGTTCTAATTCTATTTTGCGCTGAATTATACTGTACTGTACATTTTTGCTTATATTTAATATAAGTATATCTATGTAGATGATTGTCATCCTTAGCGTCTGACCATTCATAGCCCTTGTCACAGTTACTAACCCCATAGGATGTTCAAGTCTCCTCTCAAGCGTGGAGCCAATAGTGTAGCATCAAAGGTTTCCCTTGCACAAAAGCCAGTCAAATCTGACTCTAGGGGGTGGTGCTCATCTCCATTTCCAAGCTGAAGAGCCAGCACTGTCCGAAGAATTCTCTGTGGTCATGTGGCTGGCATGACTAAACACCGAGGCGTGCAGAACGCTGTTACCTTCCCACCAAAGCAGTACCTATTTATCTACTTGCAATTTCTTGCTTTCGAACAGCTAGGTTGGCAGGAGCTGGGACCGGAGACGGGAGCTCACTCCGTCACACGGCACTCAATCTAGAACTGCTGAACTACTGACCTTCCGGTTTGCAAGTCCATCAGTGGCTATTGGCCACAAGGTATAGATAGGGACTCTGGGGCAAGTGAGGCTCTGTATTCTTGGTGCTTGGAGGGGGCAACAGTGGGAGGGCTTCTTGTGTCCTGGCCCCACTGCTGGACCTCCTGATGGCACCTGGTATTCTTGGCCACTGTGTGGCAGAGTGTTGGACTGGATGGGGCATTGGACTGATCCAACATTGGCTTCTCTGATGTTCTTATGTTCTTAAGTTTGTTCTGCTGCTTCTGACCAACACGGCTACCCAACTAAATGTATAAATGTCTGAAACTGGTAAGTAAAGGTATCAACCTGGCCTAGCCTGGTGTAGCATTTCTGTAGCCCAGGAAATCCAGTGCTATGGGGGCATACCCCCCTTCAAAGTTGACAAATCTTATTCAACACTAATTCTATCAAGTAATTTCTTAGTGATAAACCGGAAAGGAGAACCAAACTCTCTACCCTTTCCTCCAGACCTTATTTATTTATTTATTTGTCTGTCTGTCTCTCTACTTATTTATTTAAGGCTTATACACATTCTCATTTTCTTCACTTGTTTGTTCCTCTTGGGGGGGGGGGGTTCTGTTCCATGTGTGTTTTGTCCCCTCTAGTGGTCAATTTGATATTACACCTCGTTATATCCGGCACATCTCCCCATGCAGATTTAAACTGCAGGTTTTTATGCCAGACATAATGTGATGTAATATCGAACCGACCTCTAGAGGGAGCTAAAGACATGCAGAACAGGGAGGGGGAACCCCCCAAACAACAGAAAAACACAAGCAAGGAAAATGAGGATGTAGAAAAGCCCTCAATCTCAGAGTTGGAAGAGACCACCAGGGTCATCTAGTCCAACCCCATGCCAACACAAGGACTATAGCTATAATATCCCTAGCAAATAGGTGTCCAATCGAAACTTTAAAACCTCTAATGATGAAGAGTACTCCACTTTGTTTGGCCAGTTTAGTGTAGTGGTTAAGTGCGTGGACTCTAATCGGGGAGAACCAGATTTGATTCCCCACTCCTCCACTTGCGCCTGCTGGATGACCTTGGGCAAGCCGTAGTTCTGATAAGAGCTGTTCTTGAAAAAGAGCCGTTTCTGTCAGAGCTCTCTCAGCCCCACCTTCCTCCCAGGGTGTCTGCTGTGGGGAGGGGAAGGGAAAGGGGTTTGTAAGCTGCACTGAGACTCCTTTGTGTAGTGAAGGGCGGGGTATAAATCCAATCTCTTCTTCTTCTTCTTCTTCTTCTTCTTCTTCTTCTTCTTCTTCTTCTTTTTCAGCCATGATGGTCAGCCATGAGTTCGGACATTTCTTGCCAAGCTGGTTCCCATTCGTTGCTTACAAGGGATTGTTCGGATGTGTCTTTCGCCTGGTTAGGATGGTTTCTGCTTGCTGATGGACTTCCGCTTTGGGTCTCTCAGTGCAGCCTTGATTTCTCGGACCACCACGTCTTGCCACGGTTGCCTGTAACAAAAAGCGAGGCCAAAAAGGCTATGCAAAAAAACACTAATGTATGAAAATACATATTCTAGTACCATTAAATATATAATGGTATCCAATAGTACATACGCAATGTCTATAATCCCTGGAAACGCTCAAAAGATATTACATCATGCACGCAAAACCATACAAAAACAACTTTAGAGAAGATCCAAATATAAGTAGCGTGTTCTGGCGCCCAACGTGGGGCTCGAACCCACGACCCTGAGATTAAGAGTCTCGTGCTCTACCTGTGAAACACACCACCCAATCAGAGAACAGCTGCTGAGTTTCTTTGGGCTACAAGGACCAGACAGATTAGTAGCCCATTCCTACGGTTGCAAGCCGCAGATTAGGAAATGCGTGGAAATTTGGGGATGGAACCTCCGGACGGTGGACTTTGGGTAGACAAAGGAGCCATAGGGATGCCATAGAAACAACCCTGAGTTGCATGAACCAATGGAACTGCACTGCATGGTTAGGGAAGAATACAGTGAAGGAATACAGCGAAGCAACTGACATTGAACACGAATGAACAGATCAACAAACTAGTGAACTGAGTGTCAAAAAACCAGGTCCCTGTTCACAACTGGCAAACAGGACCCAAGCCAAACTGGTCGGTATTTGAGAACCAAGAAGAAGAAGAACAGAGACAAAGAGAGACGAAAAGAAGACGAAGAGGAGATTGGATTTATATCCTGCCCTTCACTACCCAAAGGAGTCTCGGTGCAGCTTCCAAACTCCTTTCCCTTCCCCTCCCCACAACAGACACCCTGGGAGGTAGGTGGGGCTGAGAGAGCTCTGACAGAAACTGCTCTTTTTCAAGAACAGCTCTTATCAGAACTACGGCTTGCCCAAGGTCATCCAGCAGGTGCAAGTGGAGGAGTGGGGGAATCAAACCCGGTTCTCCCAGATTAGAGTCCACGCACTTAACCACTACACCAAACTAGCCAAACAAAGGTGGAGGACTCTTCATCATTAGAGGTTTTAAAGTATCGATTGGACACCTATTTGCTGGGGATATTATAGCTGTAGTTCCCACGTTGGCAGGGGGTTGGACTAGATGACCCTGGTGGTCTCTTCCAACTCTGAGATTGAAGTAGAGGAGGAGGAGGAGGAGATTGGGTTTATACCCCACCCTTCACTGCCCAAAGGAGTCTCAGAGCGGCTTACAAACTCCTTCCCCTTCCCCTCCCCACAACAGACACCCTGTGAGGTAGGTGGGGCTGAGAGAGTTCTCTGGAGGACTGCCCTTGAGAGAACAGCTCTGAGAGAACTTATGACTGACCCGAAGTCAGACCAGCAGCTGCATGTGAAGTAGTGGGGAATCAAACCCAGTCCTCCCAGATTAGAGTCCGTGCTCCTAAGCACTACACCAACCTGGCTCTCTGGTGATGGGAAAGACCTCAGCCTGAGACCCTGGAGAGCTGCTGCTTGTTTGAGTAGACAATACTGACTTTAATGGACCAAGGGTCTGATTCAGTATTAAGCAGATTCATGGGGAAGACTGTGGCTTTGTGGCAGAGCCCCTGCTTGGCATGCAGAAGGTCCCAGGTCCAATCCCCGGCATCTCCAGTTAGAAAGGGCCAGGTAGGAGGTGATGTGAAAGACCTCAGCCTGAGACCCTGGAGAGCGGCTGCCAGCCTGAGTAGACAAGATTGACTTTGATGGACTGATGTTCTGATTCAGCATAGGGAGAGTTCATGTGGGTCTGGGGTTGTGGCCCTCCATGCCAGAAAGCTCCTGGGGCGGGGGGACGCTGTTCCTTTGCCCCTTCCCGAATCTTGAGATCCAGGGGCACAGTGGGAGGAGCCAAGGAGGCTCCGCCCCAGTTGGGAGTGGCAACGGAAGTGTTTTGTTGGCCCCACCTAGGTGTGGCACCAGGGCTCTCTACATTATGGCGTGGGGAAAAGTCCTGCACCACCGACAGGGCCGGCCCCAGGTGTCTGGGTGCCCTAGGCAGGACAGCCTGGGGCGCCCACCCCACTGGGGATGCCAACCTCCTGGTGGGGCCTGGAGATGGCAGCGCTGGCTTTTCTGGGTGCCTCGCAGCTACGAGGCGCCCAGAAAAGCCAGGGAAGGGGCGGGTTAGAATGCCCGCCCCTTCCCTCCCAGCGCTGGCAGCGCCCGCTTTTCTGGGCACCTCACAGCTGCCAGGCACCCAGGAAAGCTGGCGCTGCCGGTGCCGGGCAGGAAGGGGGGCTTTTCACAGGGGGCAGGGGGCATTTTGGCGCCCCTGCAGGGTCAGCGCCCTAGACGAGCCAGCCCTGGCCACCGAGTTCCCTGACTGTTGCTGGAACATAGAATCATAGGATCACAGAGCTAGAAGGGGCCATACAGGCCACCTGTATGCAGTGGTGCAGTGGTTAAGTGCGCGGACTCTAATCTGGGAGAACCGGGTTTGATTCCCCCCACTCCTCCACTTGCACTTGGCTGGATGACCTTGGGCAAGCCATAGTTCTGATAAGAGCTGTTCTTGAAAAAGAGCCGTTTCTGTCAGAAGTTCTCTCAGCCCCACCTACCTCACAGGGTGTCTGTTGTGGGGAGGGGAAGGGAAAAGGAGTTTGTGAGCTGCTCTGAGACTCCTTTGGATAGTGAAGGGCGGGGTATAAATCCAATCTCTTCCTTCTTCTACCTCACAGGGTGTCTGTTGTGGGGAGGGGAAGGGGAAGGAGTTTGTAAGCCGCTCTGAGACTCCTTTGGGTAGTGAAGGGCGGGGTATAAATCCAATCTCTCTTCTTCTTCTTCTTCTTCTTCTTCTTCTTCTTCTTCTTCTTCTTCTTCTTCTTCTTCTTCTTCTTCTTCACCTAGTCCAACCCCCTGCTCAGTGCAAGATCAGCCTAGAGCAAGGTGTCAAACATGCCACCCGGGGGCCGGATCAGACCCCCAGGAGGGCTTCTTTCTTTCTTTTTTTCTGTTTGCCCTGGTTTGCAAGGTTTATTATTTTTAAAAATTACATTAAAAAAAGACAGCAATACAGTTTCACGTATCTAGCCGAGTGTCTCGCTCACAACATCCATGTTTACATACATATTACCATTTTTTTCCCTTGTCTTACTTTGTATTCCATGACAAACGTCCTTAAACCAAAGATCTAATTCCAGAAAACAACGAATTTTTCTACATCCTATCTGTTATATTTCATTTTATCTATAATATGCTATTATAGATCAGTTTTATATCGATAAAAATAGAGAAGGAAAGAAACAGGTGTTTCTTAGCAGTTTGACAGTTCTAATCTGGGCACATTTTTCATGTATGTTAACACTCTAGACCCTTGACGTTATTCTTGCATGTTTTTAGCAATGTTAGCTTTCAAAATCCCTTTTATTTGCACACCTAAACATAGTAGATTGTGTTTTCTCCACAGTATCAACTCTCCACCTAACAATGCCAAAAAGCTTTCACCTTACACTGTATCATCCCATCTTTTCTCTTTAAAAAGTTAAGTTCAGGGCTATTTTGGGGCAGGAACACACAGGAACGGAGTTCTGGCTGGCTCCCAAGTTGGACACACCCAGCAGGAACTCATTAGCATAATAGGCCACACCCAACAGCAGAAACTCATTAGGATTGGCTACATTAGGGGTCCGTGGCCTAGCATGCAAAGGAGTTCCTGCTACCAAAAAAAAGCCCTTGGTTTTGACCACAAACAAGGTAAACAGAATAAGAAGCAAAAGGTGGGTGTGGCTGGATGACCACACTTCTGGTAACATGGGGGCGGCCTAATATGCAAATGAGCTGTGCTGTCGGGGTGTGGCCTAATATGCTAATGAGTTTCTGCTGCTGGGTGTGGCCTGCTGTGCTAAGGAGTTCCTGCTGGGCTTTTTCTACAAGGAAAGCCCTGGTTAAGTCATTACACATTCTCTAGATAAGCAGCCCATTACTTATATTTTTTCCCTGCAATATCCACTCAGAGGGCTTCTTCGAGGCCCGCAGTGGAAGGGGCTGTCTCCTGCTTCTACTTCCAGTTCTGCCACCGCCGAGTCATCACCGGTTTGCAGCTTACAGAGACACACCTGAACAGCAGACTCAAGATTGCAACAGCACAGGCGTTTTGAGGCAATAATTCAGAGCAAGAGGTGTCAGTTATCGGACACTGTTAAATAAACAAAATATTGGAAAGGGGCTAATGTTTTAAGTATGTTTTTATTTTAAGTTAAAAAAACACAACCCTCTGTGTTTGTGCCCTGTATAAAAGTTTATATCTCCGCTACCTGGCATTACATTTTATGACACAAACGTGGCCTGGCCCAACAAGGTCTGGGGGCTGTGTTGTTACAGGATGATGGCTGAGGGGTGACATGATTGAGGTTTATAAGATGATGCATGGGATAGAGCAGGTTGAAAAAGAAGTCCTTTTCTCCCTTTCTCACAATACAAGAACTCGTGGGCACTCCATGAAATTGCTGAGCAGTCGGGTTAGAACAGGTAAAAGGAAGTCCTTCTTCACCCAAAGAGTGATTAAAATATGGAATTCACTGCCACAGGAGGTGGTGGCAGCTACAAGCATGGACAGTTTCAAGAGGGAATTAGATAAACATCTGGAGCAGAAGTCCATCAGTGGCTATTAGCCACAGGGTATAGATGGGAACTCTCAGTCTGGGGCAGGTGATGCACTCTATTCTTGGTGCTGGAGGGGGCAGCAGTGGGAGGGCTTCTAGTGTCCTGGCCCCACTGCTGGACCTCCTGATGGCACCTGGTATATTTTGGCCATTGTGTGACAGAGTGTTGGATTAGATGGGCCATTGGCCTGATTCAACACTGGCTTCTCTTATGTTCTTATGTTAAGGTCTCATTTATGTCAGAGCCAGCCCTCGTAACAAATGAGTTCAACACCCCTGATTTAGAGCATCCCTGAGAAGGATTTGTCCAGCCGCTGCTTAAAGACAGCCGGTAAGGATCGAGATGGAAACGGGTTAAACTTTTGGAAAGCCAACGTTCCCACCAAGTGACCCACCCCGTAGCCTAAACAGCATTTCGCACCCGAAGCTGGGATTTGAACAAGAACAAAAAGAGCCCCCTTAAAAATAGCCTGAGAACGAGGGCCCGTCTGGGTTCCTGTGGGGCGTTCACTCAGAAACAGGGACCTGGACTATCTCAGTGTCAGGCTGAAGGACGTAAATAACTGTTTTTCCTGAACAGCAGAATGGGGGTGGGGGTGGAATGGCCCGGAGCCGGATTGAGCCGGCCTCCTCCCTCCAAGTCGGGGCGAGAAAGGTTTCACTCTGCTTGGAACTGCACTGTCAGCGCTGATTCGTGGGACTTTCGCCATGTAGAGGTCAGAGCGTGGACCAGGTTTTGTTGCTGTGGTTCAGTCGCACAGTCGAGTCCGACTCTTTGCGACCCCATGGACCACATCACGCCAGGCCCTCCTGTCCTCCGCCGTCCTCTGGAGTTTGCTCAATTTCATGTTCATTGCATCGGTGACACTGTCTGACCGTCTCATCCTTTGCCGTCCCCTTCTTTGACCTTCAGTCTTTCCCAGCATCGGGGTCTTCTCCAGTGAATGCTCCCTTCTCATTGGGTGGCCAAAGTATTTGAGCTTCAGCTTCAGGATCTGGCCTTCCCAGGAACAGTCAGGGTTGATTTCTTTTAGGATTGACTGATTCGATCTCCTTGCAGTCCAAGGGACTCTCAAAAGTCTTCTCCAGCACCATAATTCGAAAGCATCTATTCTTCGGCGCTCGGCCTTCCAACTCTCACAGCCATGCATTACTACTGAGAATACCATTGCTTTGACCATATGGACTTTTGTTGGCAGGGTGATGTCTCTGCTTTTTACTATGCTGTTCAGGTTTGCCATCGCTTTCCTCCCCAGGAGCAGGCGTCTTTTAATTTCATGGCTAGGTTTTGGGAGACCCCAATTCAAATCCCACCGAGTGACCTTGTGCCCAACTTGGGATAGTGGTTGGGAGCACAGACTCTAATCAGGGAGAACCGGGTTGGAGTCCCCGCTCCTCCACATGCGGCCGCTGGTGTGACCTTGGGTCAGTCACAAGTTCTCTCAGAGCGGTTCTCTCAAGACCAATCCTCGAAAGAGCTCTCTCAGTCCCGCCTACGGAAGACCCCCACAGCTACAACAGAGAAGGAGAAGTTAGAATCTAGTGGCACCTTAAAGCCTTAGATTCAGGACGGACAAAAGAAAATACTTCTTTACACAGAGACGGATTAAATTGTGGAATTGACTGCTAGAGGATGTAGTGATGGCCACAGGCTTCAAAAGGGGATTAGATAGATTCATGGAGGATAAGTTTATCAGCCGCTACTAGCCATGGTGGCTGAGGGGAACCTCCACATTCAGAGGCACTAATCCTCTAAATCCCAGAGTCACGAGGCAACAGCAGGGGAAGGCCTCAGCCTCTCTGCCCTGTTGTTGGCCCTCCAGAGGAACTGGCTGGCCCCTGTGTGAGACGGGAGGCTGGACTAGATGGACCCTCACTGGTCTGACCCAGCAGGGCTCTTCTGAGGTTCTTATCAGGGGAAGGCCTCGGCCTCCATGCCCTGTTGTTGGCCCTCCAGAGGAACCAGTTGGACACTGTGTGAGGCAGGATGCTAGACTAGATTAGGGTTGGCAACCCCCACCCCCACCCCGGTTTGGCAGGGGTCCCCCGCTTTGGGGGGGGGGTTTCTATCCGCCACCAGCCAAATGGAAGAAATGTAATTCAGATCGAGTTCCGACTTACCCGGGCTTCACTTCGGGAGGGCGTGGCAGCGGTTTTGCGAAACCTTTCTTCCCGACTAGCCAGTAGGTCTCTTCTAAGCCTTTCCCCTGGAATCATCAAGTACGTCAGCTGTCAGAAACACCATCACCATTTCGGGGAGTACCAACCTCCAGGTGGTGCCTGGAGATCTCCTGGGATAATAACTGACCTCCGGGCGACAGAGATCAGTTCACCTGGAGAAAATGGCCGCTTCGGAGGATGGACTCCATAACAATACGCCCTGTTGGAGCCCCTCTACTCTCCAAACCTCACCACCCTCAGACTCCACCTCCAATTTGGTGTAGTGGTTTAGGAATGCAGACTCTAATCTGGGAGTACCAGGTGTGATTCCCCTCGCCTCCACATGCAGCAAGCTGGTGGATGACCTTGAGTCAGTCACGAGTTCTCTCAGAGCTGTTCTCTCATGAGCAGTCCTTGAAAGAGCTCTCTCAGCCCCACCTCCCTCACTGTTGTGGGGAATGAAGAGGAAGAGGAGGAGGAGGAGGAGGAGATTGGATTTATACCCTGCCTTTCGCTACCCAAAGGAGTCTCAAACTCAAAAGAAGAAGGAGAAGGAGAAGGACAAGAAGAAGAGGAGGAGGAGGAGGAGATTGGATTTATACCCTGCCTTTCACTACCCAAAGGAGTCTCAAACTCAAAAGAAGAAGAGGAGGAGGAGGAGGAGATTGGATTTATACCCTGCCTTTCACTACCCAAAGGAGTATCAAACTCCTTTCCCTTCCCCTCCCCACAACAGACACCCTGTGAGGCAGGTGGGGCTGAGAGAGCTCTTTCAAGGACTGCCCTTTCAAGGACAGCTCTTGACAGAACTCTGGCTTGCCCATGGTCATCCAGCAGCTGCAAGTGGAGGAGTGGGGAATCAAACCCGGTTCTCCCAGATTAGAGTCCGTGCACTTAACCACTGCACCAAACTGGCTCTCAGGAGAGACTGTAAACTGCCCTGAGACTCCGAGTAAAGGGTGGGGTATAAATTCTCTCTCTCTCTCTCTCTCTCTCTCTCTCTCTCTCTCTCTCTCTCTCTCTCTCTCTCTCTCTCTCTCTCAAAATCTCCAGGCGCTTCCCAGGAGCTGGCAAATCGAGGCTTTCCCTCCATCTAGGATTTCTTCCAGCAATCCTACTTCAGATATTAAGATGTAACTTGCAAGCCCCGTTGATTTCCATGGGCAGATTAAACCTTTGCTTACAATTCTACAATGGGGGAAAAATGAGACTCTGTATCACTTTGCTTTGGCTATAGCACTTTGCTTTGGTTAGCCTCTGAATCCCAGAGCCAGGAGGCAACATCTGGGGAAGACCTCGGCCTCTATGTCTTGTAATTGGCCTGCCAGAGGAACTGGCTGGCCCCTGTGTGAGACAGGATGCTGGACTAGATGGACCCTCACTGGTCTGACCCAGCAGGGCTCTTCTGAGGTTCTCGTCAGGGGAAGGCCTCGGCCTCTCTGCCCTGTAGTTGGCCCTGCAGAGGAACTGGCTGGCCCCTGTGTGAGACAGGAGGCTGGACTAGATGGACCCTCACTGATCTGACCCAGCAGGGCTCTTCTTAGGTTCTCATCAAGGGAGGCCTCGGCCTCTCTGTCCTGTAGTTGGCCCTGCAGAGGAACTGGTTGGCCTCTGTGTGAGACGGGATGCTGGACTAGATGGACCCTCACTGGTCTGACCCAGCAGGGCTCTTCTTAGGTTCTTGTCAGGGGAAGGCCTCGGCCTCTATGCCCTGTTGCTGGCCCTCCAGAGTAACTGGCTGGCCCCTGCATGAGGCAGGATGCTGGAGTCGATGGACCACTGTTTGGCTCTGTCAGGGCTCTCCTTATGTTCTTAACATGCTACTGGACTCAAACTGAACTGTTCTTATCGCTGTGATTATTATGACTGGGCGAGGACATAAATCATTGCAAGCTTTCTTGAAATACCCTCGCTCTGATCTGGCTAGTAGTGCTAGGGAAGACCTCAAACTTCTCACAGCTGGTCCCACCCCTAAACTTACTCGGCTTTCAGAGTACGTTCCAAATATCAAACTGTGGTCCTCGGCAGAGGAAGGGACGGGGCTTTTCAGATTTCCCACCAAGTACTGGTGGGATGCAAGACCTCCTTACCTTCAGCTCGGTTTTCCCCCGGAACTCTATTTTATAGCCTTCATTCAGATTCTTCAGTATTTTCATGGTGTTTTGGCTGATGTGAATTCTGTAAGCTGAGAGACCAAAGAGAAATGATTAGTAACAGAGCGTTGGAACCAGAAGGGGGTATCAGAGGCTGTCTAGTCTGACCTGGTGGGGGAGATGCTGCATAGCAAAACCTGATCTTGTGATAACTCAGAAGCAAAGCAGTGTCAATACTTGGATGGGAGAACACCAAAGAACTCCGCAGAGAAAGGCCACGTAAAACCACCTCTGCTTCTCCCTTGCCTTGAAAGCCCCTTGTTGGGGTCACCATAAGTTGGAAACTAAGAGGGTCAGTAGTTGGATGGGAGACCACCAAGGAAGACTCTGCAGAGGGAGGTGATGGCCAACCACCTCTGCTTCTCCCTTGCCTTGGAAGCCCCTTGCTGGGGTCACCATAAGTTGGAAAGTAAGCTGGGTGGGTACTTGGATGGGAGACCACCAAGGAAGGCTCTGCAGAGGAAGGCAATGGCAAACCACCTCTCCTTCTCCCTTGCCTTGAAAGCCCCTTGCTGGGGTCACCATAAGTTGGAAACTAAGAGGGCTGGTAGTTGGATGGGGGACCACCAAGGAAGACTCTGCAGAGGGAGGTGATGGCCAACCACCTCTGCTTCTCCCTTGCCTTGAAAGCCCCTAGATGGGGGTCACCATAAGTTGGAAACTAAGAGGGCTGGTAGTTGGATGGGGGACCACCAAGGAAGACTCTGCAGAGGGAGGTGATGGCCAACCACCTCTGCTTCTCCCTTCCCTTGAAAGCCCCTAGATGGGGGTCACCATAAGTTGGAAGCTAAGCAAGGTCCATACTTGAATGGGAGACCACCAAGGAAGACTCCGCAGAGGAAGGCAATGGCCAACCACCTCTGCTTCTCACTTGCCTTGGAAGCCCCTTGCTGGGGTCACCATAAGTTGGAAGCTAAGCAGGGTCGGTACTTGGATGGGAGACCACCAAGGAAGGCTCTGCAGAGGAGGGCAATGGCCAACCACCTCTGCTTCTCCCTTGCCTTGAAAGCCTCTTACTGGGGTTGCCATAAGTCAGTTGCAACTTGACGGCACTGACGTACACAGTCCAAACTTCTGCCTAGTGCAGGAAACCCCATCATGATTCAGGCTCCATTGACAGATAGCTGTCCAGATTCTGCTTGGAGATTCCCCCAGTGGCGGAGGGCTCCCCCGCAGATAATTGATTCCCTCGTCAAACTGCTCTTAACCGTTCAAAACCGCGAGATTCGAGTCCAGGAGCACCTTAGAGGGAAGCAAGACTTTCAAGTTATGAGCTTCCGAGAGTCAAACCTCCCTCGGTCAAATAGGGACCTCCAGGGCTACTTTTGGCCAGGAACGCACCGGAACAGAGTTCCGGCTGTCTCCTGAGTTGGCCACGCCCAGCAGGAACTCATTAGCATAATAGGCCACACACCCAACAGCAGAAACTCATTAGGATTGGCTACATTAGGGGGTGTGTGGTCTAACATGCAAAGGAGTTCCTGCTCCAGAAAAAGCCCTGGGTTTTGACAACAAACAAGGTAAACAGAATAAGAAGCAAAAGGTGGGTGTGGCTGGATGACCACACTTCTGGTAACATGGGGGTGTGGCCTTAATATGCTGAGCTGTGTGCTGTCAGGGGTGTGGCCTAATATGCTAATGAGTTTCTGCTGTTGGTTCTGGCCTGTTATGCTAACGAGTTCCTGCTGGGCTTTTTCTACAAAAGAAGCCCCAGGGACCTCCATTCCATTTTGTACCCGTGGAAGGGAACTTTTGACTCTCAGCAGCTTCTGCCCTCAAGATCTTGCCGGCCTCTAAGGTGCTTCTTGACTCGAATAGAGCTCTTCTAGCACCCACCACGCCATGTCAGCATCCCAAAGGTGCCACGGGCTCAGAAAGGGAGCTCCCTCTAAGCCGTGGGGTCTTCCGAGCGAAAATTCTACTTTGGGAGCTACCTGCATTAAAGTTGCGAGCGAGCGTTTCGGCTGCTGTATAAATTAGTTGGCTTGGGAACCATCCTTCCTGACTGGAGGAGGAGGAGGAGGAGAAGATAAAGAAGAAAAGAAGGAGGAGGAGGAGGAGGAGGAGGAGGAGGAGGAGGAGGAGGAGGAGGAGGAGAAGCAGAAGAAGAAGAAGAAGAAGAAGAAGAAGAAGAAGAAGAAGAAGAAGAATTGGATTTGTACCGCGCCCTGCACTCAAAGCCTTAGAATTGCTTACAAACTCCTTTCCCTTCCCCTCCCCACAACAGACACCCTGTGAGGTAGGCCGGGCTGAGAGAGCTCTTTCCAGAAATTGAGAGAACAGCTCTGACAAAAATGTCTCAACCGGAAGCTAAAGAAACTGTGAGCTAGCTCATACGAACTCAGCTCAGAGGGAACATTGGGACCCTTCGCACTCGGTGCTTGACAACACCCTCCCCCCAAATCCCCCCTCCCCATTTTCAAAGTTCCAGGCAGGGAGCAAACCCAGAAGATTCTTGAGCAACTCATCGGCCGCTGCGTTCATTTGGCGAGTCACAAGTTGTGCAGCGCCGCCCGAGAGAGTTTTTTCAGAAATTGGGACCAAACTCACGCAGCCCGGTGGATTCGATCCGCGAAGCCGTATTCACGGTGTCCCCGAACAGGCAGTACCGCGGCATAGTGAGGCCCACGACTCCAGCAGCGCAAGGCCCTGGTGAAAAAGCCAAAATATATTCTTTAGGAATAGGGTGATTAGGAAACGGACTGAGAATAAAAACGGCCGATATCGTGAAGCCCTGGGAGAGATCGATGGTGCAGCCTCGTTTGGGATACTGCGTGCAGTTCTGGCCACTGTGCCTCAAAAAGGACGTCGCAGGGCTGGAGAAAGCGCAGAGGAGGGCAAGCAAGACGATGAGGGGGGTGCAGCCAGCCTTCCCTCTAAGCTGAATTAGTGTGAGCTAGCTCACAGTTTTTTAGCCTCCGGCTCACACATTTTTGTCTTAGCTCAGGAAGGGATGGCTCCAGAGCAGTGTTCCCTCTAAGCTGAGCTAGTGTGAGCTAGCTCACAGTTTTTTAGCCTCCGGCTCACCCATTTTTGTCGTCGCTCAGGAAGGAGGGCTCCAGAGCAGTGTTCCCTCTAAGCCGAGTTAGTGTGAGCCAGCTCACAGTTTTTTAGCCTCCGGCTCACCCATTTTTGTCTTCGCTCAGGAAAGGAAGGCTCCAAAGCAAACTATTTTATGCAGCCGCCAAATCGCTCGCTCACAACTTTAATGCCAGGAGCTCACAAAGTAGAATTTTCTGCTCACAAGACCCCACAGCTTAGAGGGACCATGGACCCCCTCCCCTCTGAGGAAAGGTTGAAGAGCCCAGGAGTTTTCAGATTAGGAAGAGACGATGGAGGAGGGGGACGGGGACATGAAAGAGGCTTATAAAATTATGCATAAGGGCATGCAAGGTATAAGGGTAGCTGATACCCTGAAGTTCTTGTTGGTCTCTAAGGTGGGGTCTGAACTGGCTGAGGCTGAGAGGGGAAAAGATCTTGGGGTTGCGGTGGATCGTTTAGTGAATGTACTGCAGGAGTGAAAAGGGCAAACTCCGTGGCTGATTCCGCACTGGCTTTTCCCTCCCTTGTTTTACAAAGCATGTTGGAACAGAAGTTCCCCTCTGCACTGCATGCCGCTTTCTTTTCCTCTGAGCGTCGGGTTTTATGGTAGCCTCCACGCTCCGTGCCGCTTTCGCTTCCTCTGAGCGTCGGGTTTTATGGTAGCCTCCACGCTCCGTGCCGCTTTCGCTTCCTCTGAGCGTCGGGTTTTATGGTAGCCTCCACACCCCGTGCCGCTTTCACTTCCTCTGAGCGTCGGGTTTTATGGTAGCCTCCACGCTCCGTGCCGCTTTCGCTTCCTCTGAGCGTCGGGTTTTATGGTAGCCTCCACACCCCGTGCCGCTTTCGCTTCCTTTGAGCGTCGGGTTTTATGGTAGCCTCCACACCCCGTGCCGCTTTCACTTCCTTTGAGCGTCGGGTTTTATGGTAGCCTCCACACCCCGTGCCGCTTTCACTTCCTTTGAGCGTCGGGTTTTATGGTAGCCTCCACACCCCGTGCCGCTTTCGCTTCCTCTGAGCGTCGGGTTTTATGGTAGCCTCCACGCTCCGTGCCGCTTTCGCTTCCTCTGAGCGTCGGGTTTTATGGTAGCCTCCACGCTCCGTGCCGCTTTCGCTTCCGGGTTTTGGTAGCCTCCACGCTCCGTGCCGCTTCCTTTGAGCGTCGGGTTTTATGGTAGCCTCCACGCTCCGTGCCGCTTTCGCTTCCTCTGAGCGTCGGGTTTTATGGTAGCCTCCACACTCCGTGCCGCTTTCGCTTCCTCTGAGCGTCGGGTTTTATGGTAGCCTCCACGCTCCGTGCCGCTTTCGCTTCCTCTGAGCGTCGGGTTTTATGGTAGCCTCCACGCTCCGTGCCGCTTTCGCTTCCTCTGAGCGTCGGGTTTTATGGTAGCCTCCACGCTCCGTGCCGCTTTCGCTTCCTCTGAGCGTCGGGTTTTATGGTAGCCTCCACGCTCCGTGCCGCTTTCGCTTCCTCTGAGCGTCGGGTTTTATGGTAGCCTCCACGCTCCGTGCCGCTTTCGCTTCCTCTGAGCGTCGGGTTTTATGGTAGCCTCCACACCCCGTGCCGCTTTCGCTTCCTGTGAGCGTCGGGTTTTATGGTAGCCTCCACGCCCCGTGCCGCTTTCGCTTCCTCTGAGCGTCGGGTTTTATGGTAGCCTCCACGCCCCGTGCCGCTTTCGCTTCCTCTGAGCGTCGGGTTTTATGGTAGCCTCCACGCCCCGTGCCGCTTTCGCTTCCTCTGAGCGTCGGGTTTTATGGTAGCCTCCACGCTCCGTGCCGCTTTCGCTTCCTCTGAGCGTCGGGTTTTATGGTAGCCTCCACGCTCCGTGCCGCTTTCGCTTCCTCTGAGCGTCGGGTTTTATGGTAGCCTCCACACCCCGTGCCGCTTTCGCTTCCTCTGAGCGTCGGGTTTTATGGTAGCCTCCACACCCCGTGCCGCTTTCGCTTCCTCTGAGCGTCGGGTTTTATGGTAGCCTCCACGCTCCGTGCCGCTTTCGCTTCCTCTGAGCGTCGGGTTTTATGGTAGCCTCCACGCTCCGTGCCGCTTTCGCTTCCTTTGAGCGTCGGGTTTTATGGTAGCCTCCACACCTCGTGCCGCTTTCACTTCCTTTGAGCGTCGGGTTTTATGGTAGCCTCCACACCTCGTGCCGCTTTCGCTTCCTTTGAGCGTCGGGTTTTATGGTAGCCTCCACACCCCGTGCCGCTTTCGCTTCCTTTGAGCGTCGGGTTTTATGGTAGCCTCCACACCCCGTGCCGCTTTCGCTTCCTTTGAGCGTCGGGTTTTATGGTAGCCTCCACACCCCGTGCCGCTTTCGCTTCCTTTGAGCGTCGGGTTTTATGGTAGCCTCCACACCCCGTGCCGCTTTCGCTTCCTTTGAGCGTCGGGTTTTATGGTAGCCTCCACACCCCGTGCCGCTTTCACTTCCTTTGAGCGTCGGGTTTTATGGTAGCCTCCACGCTCCGTGCCGCTTTCGCTTCCTCTGAGCGTCGGGTTTTATGGTAGCCTCCACACCCCGTGCCGCTTTCGCTTCCTTTGAGCGTCGGGTTTTATGGTAGCCTCCACACCTCGTGCCGCTTTCACTTCCTTTGAGCGTCGGGTTTTATGGTAGCCTCCACGCTCCGTGCCGCTTTCGCTTCCTCTGAGCGTCGGGTTTTATGGTAGCCTCCACGCTCCGTGCCGCTTTCGCTTCCTGTGAGCGTCGGGTTTTATGGTAGCCTCCACGCTCCGTGCCGCTTTCGCTTCCTCTGAGCGTCGGGTTTTATGGTAGCCTCCACGCCCCGTGCCACTTTCGCTTCCTTTGAGCGTCGGGTTTTATGGTAGCCTCCACACCCCGTGCCGCTTTCGCTTCCTCTGAGCGTCGGGTTTTATGGTAGCCTCCACACCCCGTGCCGCTTTCGCTTCCTTTGAGCGTCGGGTTTTATGGTAGCCTCCACGCCCCGTGCCGCTTTCACTTCCTTTGAGCGTCGGGTTTTATGGTAGCCTCCACGCTCCGTGCCACTTTCGCTTCCTTTGATCGTCAGGTTTTATGGTAGCCTCCACACTCCATGCCGCTTTTGCTTCCTTTGAGCATCGGGTTTTATGGTAGCCTCCATGCCGCTTTCGCTTCCTTTGATCGTCAGGTTTTATGGTAGCCTCCACGCTCCGTGCCGCTTTCGCTTCCTTTGATCGTCAGCTTTTATGGTAGCCTCCACACTCCATGCCGCTTTTGCTTCCTTTGAGCATCGGGTTTTATAGTAGCCTTCACACTCCGTGCCGCTTTCGCTTCCTTTGATCGTCAGGTTTTATGGTAGCCTCTGTTATGTATTGGAATGTGAATCTGGGCTATACATTCCTATGTTAAGCTTGATTTCAAATGTGGCTCGTCAGCTGTGGCATTACTATTGGCTGGTTTCTAAGAAACCTCTGTACAGAACCAATCATCTTGTAAATATGTTGCAAAGAGGGAACGGTCCTGATTGGCCTTTATCCCTGTGTTATGATTGGCCTTTACCTCTGTGTTGCTATTGGTCCTTAACTTATGGGTGTGGCTTTGACTGCCCGGGAGAGTTTAAAAAGGAGCTGTGCTCCACTGTTTCGTGTTGTGTGTTCCTGACTTACAGTTTGCTGCTCAAATAAAGCTGAAATCACTTTTGAAGCTGAAATCGTTGTTGAGTCTCATACTTAACAGCCTCCACACTCCATGCCGCTTTTGCTTCCTTTGATCATCGGGTTTTATGGTACCTTCTGCATAGATTTATGTCCATTCAGGGGTGACTCTGCAGTCAGTACAGCGTTGCCTGGAGGTATTTGAATGTGGTTTTGAGCTGCACTTTATCCTCCCAGTTGAGAAAATGTGGAGCGAATGCTAGATGCAGAATCGGCCTACGTTAAGGATTATTAGGAGAGAAGGAGAAGAAGAAGAAATTGGATTTATACCCCGTCCTTCACTCAAGAGTCTCAGAGCGGCTTCCAAACTCCTTTCCCTTCCCCTCCCCACAACAGACAGACACCTTGTGAGGTAGGTGGGGCCGAGAGAACTCTTTCCAGCTTGCCCAAGATCATCTAATTAGCTTCAAGTGGAGGAGTCAGGAATCAAACCCGGTTCTCCCAGATTGTAATGCCCTTGTATAGATCGATGGTGCAGCCTCTCTTAGCCCTTTCCCTCCCAAATCCTCTTGCGTGCAGACTTACAATATCCAAGACGAAGAGGGGATGGATGTCAACACGGTGTAACGCCACAGAGTCTACTTTCCAAAGCGGCCAGTTTCTCCAGGGGGAACTGAACACCTGGACATCAGTTGTCCTCCCAGGAGATCTCCTGCCCACCCTATAACTAAAGACTGTTCAGAACTGGAGGAGAGACCTACGTCGAGCACTTTATAACATTGTAATGTGTGTGTGTGTGTGTGTCCCCTTCAATCTTTTGCTGTTGTTGTTGAGTTGCACAGTCAAGTCCGACTCTTCGTGACCCCATGGACCAGATCATGCCAGACCCTCCTGTCTTCCACTGTCCTCTGGACAGTGCTCAACTTCATGCTTGTTGCATCGATGACACTGTCTAACCACCTCATCCTTTGCCATCCCCTTCTTCTTTGACCTTCAATCTCTCCCAGCATCAGGGTCTTCTCCAGTGAATGCTCCCTTCTCATTTGGTGGCCAAAGTATTGGAGCTTCAGCTTCATGGTCTGGCCTTCCAGGGAACAGTCAGGGTTGATTTCTTTTAGGATCAACTGATTTGATCTCCTTGCAGTCCAAGGGACTCTCAAGAGTCTTCTCCAGCACCGTAGTTCAAAAGAATCTATTCTTCGGCGCTCGGCCTTCCTTATAGTCCAACTCTCGCAGCCATAAATTGCTATGGGGAAGACCATTGCTTTGACCATGCGGACTTTTGTTGGCAGGGTGATGTCTCTGCTTTTTATCATGCTGTTTAGGTTTGCCATCGCTTTCTGAAGATAGTACTGGATCTGATCAGATTTGATTTTAAATTTCGGTTTTATATATTTTTATGTACCGTTTTGAATGTATTTTATTGATACTGGAAGCTGCCTTGAGGTTCTTACAGAAATAATAAACAGGAGGAAGCAGCCAGCTTGCCAGCCAAACTCTGCGTCGAGGGTATCGTCATCGGGAAGACGTGAGCAGTGAAACCTCATCCCCTGCTACGAATTTTGTTAGTCTTTAAGGCGCTCCTGGGCTCTGGCTCTGAACAGCTCAGTGTTTCCATACCTTTGAGATCTTTCATAATTTTCAAGACAGCCACTGATTCAAAAACAAGGAGCCCAGGAAAGGTCCCTGGGCCATGATTTCCGAGACACAAAACAAGCATGTCAGAGGGAGAAACGCAAATGAACACAAAAGAACCAATTTCAGAATCGGCCACCAGGATTTCTCCTGCAAAGGCACACCTTCCAGTCCCAGAGAAAGTCAAAAGGCTTTGTGGACCAGGCCCACCCAGCTTCCCATCCTTGGCGCTGGAAATCTGATTAATTATCCAAATCTGTGTTTCTTTCTCTCTCTCATCCCAAAGCAAAGATGCCCTGAACCAGACCTCAGAGAAAACCGAGGCTGCTGGCTAGCTTCATGTTCCAGGGCTTCCTCGGATAAGCACTCCAAACAACACACCATTTTGAAAAGGCGTGCCCATGACCGTAGCCAGGATTTTCTGGCTTGTGGGGCAATTTTTTTTTTCTGGGTGGGCTGAAGTTCTCAGTGCAGGAAGAAAAGCCATTTAGCCAATAGGAAGCTGTCACCAGGATAGATCTCTAAATTGCGAGGGGTCAACCGCTTGAGACAACAGTTCCCAGCTGCTGCAAGTTAATCACTTCCGCCAGCCGAAGCAACAATTCTTTGGTTGAGGCAGTGGGTGCCCATCTGTGTGCTCCCTGAGGTTGCTGTCACCCGCATGTCACCTGCCGACTGACCACCAACAATTGGCCTTTAACTTTATAGCCAACCGATGCTACTCCAAGCTGTACCCATTTGTTTTAATTGTTATAATGTTTTACTGTGTTTGAACGATTCATGTTTTAAACTGAAATTGTATTTATTTCAATTTATACCCCGCGGGATGGGCGGGGTAAAATGCAAATAATAAATAAATAAATGAAATTCTGAGAGCAAGCCGGCAGGTGGGGGGTGATGACTTCTATAGTCAAGAAAACTAACACTTGGGCAGAAAAACTCTCTTCAAGGAGGCCAGTTTCTCGACACAGAGTTAGAAGGGATCCTAGAGGTCACCTCCTCCAACCCCCTTGCTCAGTGCAGGAATCAGTCAACTATAGCACCCCACTCCATTTAAAGGAGTGCACACCTTTAAAAATATGGCTGAGTTCAGACTGGCAATTTGCCCCGGTAGGGACCCGGGCCAACGACGATTCAATCCCGGAGTAAATGGGACGTTCACACAGGCACATCTGCCTGGCATCCCCCACCCGTAGCCAACCGGTGCTGTTGCGCTTCACTGCTGGATTAAAAAAACACCTGATAAAAGCCGTAGCAAATCCAAAAGTCCACATGTGTTGCGCGTTTCTCCGCTTCCGGGGAGTCTGAATGCGCAGCAGAAAAGCCGGGAGCAACCCGCGTTGGGCACGAGGCAGCAGCGGTGTGATTGGCTGTGCTCCGCTCCACTGCCCAATGCGGTGCTGGCGTTGCAGGGCAAAAAAAAAAATCAGCAAAATGCGCTTATGCGCATGAGCGCTCATGCGCACATACACCCATACACCCACAGCCAAATTAATGGGGAAATGGCGAATATGGCACGCCTCCGGCGCGGCAGTCTGAACTCTCCCACGCGCCTCCTTCCCGTATCTTCCAGCAGCGGCCCCCGCTGTGTGAACGGGAAAACCCGGTATAGTTTATTCCGGGGTTTTTTTGCTATGACTGGCTACCGGAGCAAACTGCCAGTCTGTACTCAGCCTATGTTTAAAAAATGATTGGGAAAAGCATTTATAGGAGAAATTCTTGGGGGGGGTTGCCTTTAAGAAAGGGGGCAGAGCCCCCAAAAGCCCCACCATAACTATCTGGCTGGGCATGCCTCTGAACAGGCCCTTGTGTGAGAGCTGTTCTCTCAGGAGCAGTCCTCAAAAGAGCTCTCTCAGCCCATCTACCTCACAGGCTGTCTGTTGTGGGAAGGGGGAAGGGGAAAGGAGTTTGTAAGCCCCTCTGAGACTCCTTCGGGTCATGAAGAGCAGGTTAGAAATCCAATCTCTTCTTCTTCTTCATCATCTTCTTCTTCTACATTCAAGTCCAGTAGCACTTTAGAGATGAACAAGAGTTTCGGGGTATGAGCTTTTGAGAGTCAAAACTGCCTTTGTCAGATAGGGACCTCCATTCCCTTTATATCTGATGAAGGGAGTTCTGACTCTCGAAAGCCCATCCCCCTCTTCTGAGGTTCTCGTCAGGGGAAGGCCTCGGCCTCTGTGTCCTATTATTGGCCCTCCAGAGGAACTGGTTGGCTGTTGTGTGAGACAGGATGCTGGATTAGATGGACCCTCACTAGTCTGATCCAGCAGGGCTCTTCTGGTATTCTTATCAGGTGAAAGCCTCGGCCTCTCTGATCTGTTGCTGGCCCTCCAGAGGAACTGGTTGGCCACTGTGTGAGACAGGATGCTGGACTAGATGGACCCTCACTGGTCTGACCCAGCAGGGCTCTTCTGAGGTTCTTATCAGGGGAAGGCCTCAGCCTCTGTGCCCTGTTGTTGGCCCTCCAGAGGAACTGGTTGGCCACTGTGTGAGACAGGATGCTGGACTAGATGGACCCTCACTGGTCTGACCCAGCAGGGCTCTTCTGAGGTTCTTATCAGGGGAAGGCCTCAGCCTCTGTGCCCTGTTGTTGGCCCTCCAGAGGAACTGGTTGGCCCCTGTGTGAGACAGGATGCTGGACTAGATGGACCCTCACTGGTCTGACCCAGCAGGGCTCTTCTGAGGTTCTTATCAGGGGAAGGCCTCAGCCTCTGTGCCCTGTTGTTGGCCCTCCAGAGGAACTGGTTGGCCCCTGTGTGAGATAGGATGCTGGACTAGATGGACCCTCACTGGTCTGATCCAGCAGGGCTCTTCTGAGGTTCTTATCAGGGGAAGGCCTCGGCCTCTCTGCCCTGTTGCTGGCCCTCCAGAGGAACTGGTTGGCCCCTGTGTGAGATAGGATGCTGGACTAGATAGACCTCCTGGTCTGATCCAGCAGGGCTCTTCTGAGGTTCTTATCAGGGGAAGGCCTCGGCCTCTCTGCCCTGTTGTTGGCCCTCCAGAGGAACTGGTTGGCCCCTGTGTGAGATAGGATGCTGGACTAGATAGACCCCTGGTCTGATCCAGCAGGGCTCTTCTGAGGTTCTTATCAGGGGAAGGCCTCGGCCTCTCTGCCCTGTTGGTGGCCCTCCAGAGGAACTGGTTGGCCCCTGTGTGAGATAGGATGCTGGACTAGATGGACCACTGGTCTGATCCAGCAGGGCTCTTCTGAGGTTCTTATCAGGGGAAGGCCTCGGCCTCTGTGCCCTGTTGGTGGCCCTCCAGAGGAACTGGTTGGCCCCTGTGTGAGATAGGATGCTGGACTAGATGGACCTCACTGGTCTGATCCAGCAGGGCTCTTCTGAGGTTCTTATCAGGGGAAGGCCTCGGCCTCTCTGCCCTGTTGGTGGCCCTCCAGAGGAACTGGTTGGCCCCTGTGTGAGATAGGATGCTGGACTAGATGGACCTCACTGGTCTGATCCAGCAGGGCTCTTCTGAGGTTCTTATCAGGGGAAGGCCTCGGCCTCTCTGCCCTGTTGGTGGCCCTCCAGAGGAACTGGTTGGCCCCTGTGTGATGAGACAGGATGCTGGACTAGATGGACCACTGGTCTGACCCAGCAGGGCTCTTCTGAGGTTCTTATCAGGGGAAGGCCTCGGCCTCTCTGCCCTGTTGGTGGCCCTCCAGAGGAACTGGTTGGCCACTGTGTGAGATAGGAGGCTGGACTGGATGTATCACTGGTCTGAGCCAGCAGGGCTCTTATGTTCTTAGTTTTCTTATGGGATATTCAATTTGTGGCTGGAAGGGAGGGAGGAACAAATCCCACCAACCTCTGGCCTTCCCCAGGCCCTGCCTCTAAATCTCCAGGAATTTCCCAACCCGGAGATGGCAACCCCTCTTCCCCAGGAGCGTGCTTTCACACGCAGGCAGTCTCTGAACGGCACCAAGATCTCCTTCCTCAGCACCAGGTCTGAGATCAAGGCGAGGAGTTTGGCAGTAAGACCCTCCGATATCTGATGAGTTCAGGGCGGAATTGGTTTGAGCACAGTCTGTTTTTCTTCTCCCGCGGCCAGTGGCCAAAAGCTCCGGGTAGGTTAATGAAGCATGTCGGCCAATCTCCTGCAATGAGCATCAAGGGTTCCGGAGGGACCCATGAACTTGGAGCTGCGGCGTGCAGTTCCAGCCAAAGATTCAAAGTCTTGACAAACAAGCTCCATCTCGGCCCCGGGGCTTGGAGGAGACCTGCCCCTCCCCACTGCCCCGGAGTCCAGCTCCCACCTCGATATCTCCAGCTCAGATGTTCTGATTGGCATAGAATCATAGGATCACAGAGTTGGAAGGGGCCATGGAGACCATCCAGTCCAACTCCCCTGCCCAATGCAGGACCAGCCTAAAGCATCCCTGACAAATATCCGTCCAGCCTCTTCTTGAAAGCTGCCAGTGAAGGGGAGCTCACCACCTCCCTAGGCGGCTGATTCCACCTTCGAACCACCCTGACCGTGAAAACATTTTTCCTAATAGCCAGCCGATACCTTTCTGCATGTAACTTAAACCCGTTGCTTCGGGTCCTCTCCTCTGCTGCCGACTGGAACAGCTCCTTTCCCTCCTCCAAATGACAGCCTTTTAAATATTTACAGACAGCAATCATGTCCCCCCTTAATCTCCTCTTCTCCAAACTCAACGTTCCCAAGGCCCTTTGTCTTTCCTCATAGGGCTCAGTCTCCAGACCCCTGATCTCCATCGTTGCTCTCTTCTGCACTCTCAATTTTGTCCACATCCTTTCTGAAGTGAGGCCTGCAGAACTGCACACGGTACTCCAGGTGCGGCCTGACCAAGGCAGTGTACAGAGGGGCTATGACCTCCTGCGATTTCGATGCTATGGCATGATGCATTCATTGTATGTCTGTGTGTTGGGGAAGAGGGGAGGAAGGTGCGGGTCGAAGTTGAGATATCCCCTGACCCACCTGGCAAAAAGAGATTTGGATGTGGCGGATCCATGATCCCTTATACTGAATCAGACACCAAGAAGTCCATCAGTGGCTATTAGCCACAGGGTATAGATGGGAACTCTCAGTCTGGGGCAAGTGAGGCACTGTATTCTTGGTGCTGGGGGGGGCAGCAGTGGGAGGGCTTCTAGTGTCCTGGCCCCACTGCTGGACCTCCTGATGGCACCTGGTATATTTTGTCCGCTGTGTGACAGAGTGTTGGACTAGATGGGCCATTGGCCTGATTCAACATTGGCTTCTCTTATGTTCTTATGTTCTTAGACCATTGGTCTGTCAGTGTTATTTATTTCAGGGGGTGGCTTGCTAGTCCCCAGGTGGGAGATATTAACACTAAAGCACTGTGTAACAGTAACAACAACATAATCTTAAATTGCTGCAGGAGTTGGACCGTAAGGAAGGCCAAGCGCTGAAGAGTAGATGCTTTCAAATTATGGTGCGGGAGAAGACTCTGGAGAGTCCCTTGGACTGCAAGGAGATCGAATCAGTCAGTCCTAAAAGAACTGTTCCCTGGAAGGCCAGAGACTGAAGCTGAAGTTCAAATACTTTGGCCGTCAAATGAGAAGGGAGCCCTCCCTGGAGAAGACCCTGATGCTGGGAAAGATGGAAGGTCAAAGAAGAAGGGGACGGCAAAGGATTAGGTGGCAAGACAGTGTTATCGATGTTAACTGACATGAAATTAAGCAAACCTCGGAGCATGACAGAAGACGGGAGGGCCTGGCGTGATGTGGTCCATGGGGTCGCAAAGAGTCGGAATCGACTGTGCGACTGAACCACAACAATCTTAAATCGACTCCGAAATTTGTTATAATTCACAATCACAATGTAGATAAAGTACAAAACATCCAAAAGTATTCAAACATTACAACATTTGCCTCGTGGGGTTATGCAAGCTGACATAGAACTGACACGAAGATGCAGTGAAATTGTAAGACAGTGAGAACCGGTATCGACTCGTTTCTGCTGCCTTCCTCAGGACTTAGAGAATACATGAAACATATAATTCTAAGGCTGTTTTCAATCTGTTGATATATAATAGATAGAAAGCTCTGGTATATTAATCAAATGGCACTCGAGAGCCAGTTTGGTGTAGTGGTTAAGTGCGTGGACTCTAATCTGGGAGAACCGGGTTTGATTCCCCACTCCTCCACTTGCTCCTGGCTGGATGACCTTGGGCAAGCTGTAGTTCTGATAAGAACTGTTCTTGAAAAAAGAGCAGTTTCTGTCTGAGTTCTCTCAGCCCCACCTACCTCACAGGGTGTCTGTTGTGGGGAGGGGAAGGGAAAGGAGTTTGTAAGTCACTCTGAGACGCCTTTGGGTAGTGAAGGGCGGGGTGTAAATCCAATCTCTTCTCTTCTTCTTCTTCTCTTAGAAAATAGAGGGAATTGCCGATCAAATTCTCAACAACATGGCACTCAGCCTAACAAGATTCAGAGCTGGCAGGGATTCTCCTGGGGAAAATCAGCCCCATGGACTGCAGCCCCCACCTTGCTTGCAAAAAGTCCCTTTAAAGGGTCTTTTTACGAGCAGAGCCTGTGCCCGCGACCTCCCCCGCATACTGGATTAAAAGGGCCATACAGCTGGTCGGCGGGCCACGTGGGCCCCACCAACCAGCTGAAGCCCTTTAAATTGTGCAGGAGGGAGAGAGAGGGGTGGCCAGGCAGGTGATCACTCTCAGGGGCAGGGCTGGGGTGGGGCTTCCCCCACCCACCAACTCAGTGGGGGCAGACTGAAACCCCCAGCAATGGGGGGACCTCCACCCAGACCTGGGGGCTGGCAACCCTAAGATGCCCTTTCCTTACCCGAGTGCAGCCCCATCCGAATCCTGATGGGCACGCCAGGAAGGTGCTTCACGGTAAAAGAGCCCACTGCGCTGAGGATGTCCAGGGCCATGTTGGCGATCTCGGCAGCGTGCCTCTGACCGTTTCGTTTCGGGAGCCCCGAAGCCACCATGTAGGCATCGCCGATCGTTTCCACCTGGAAGTCAAAGGGATTTTTCCCCCAAAGGGGCATTCAGCGTAGGGGACCGCAAGCTTAAGTACTGATTAACAACTTTGCTACTAGCTTGTGCTGAGAAAGGATGCAGCTTTCAGGTTGTCAATGAAGAAACTGAAATCGTTCAAGGTTTTGTATTTGTTGGCTCTGCCCTCAACTGAAAGGGAGACAAACCAAGAAATCAGAAGGAGATTGAGACTGGGAAGGGCAGCCACGAAGGAGGAGGAGGAAGAGGAAGCAGCAAAAGCATCTAAAGATACAGAGGCAGAAAAAGCAGAAGCAGAAGAAACAGAAGAAGCAGCATAAGTAGCAGAAGTAGCAGAAGCAGAAGAAACAGAAGAAGCAGCATAAGTAGCAGAAGTAGCAGAAGCAGAAGAAACAGAAGAAGCAGCAGAAGTAGCAGAAGAAGCAGAAGCAAAAGAAACAGAAGAAGCAGCAGATGTAGCAGAAGCAGAACTAGCAGAAACAGAAGAAACAGAAGAAGAAGAAGTAGCAGAAGCAGAAGAAACAGAAGAAGCAGCAGAAGTAGCAGAAGCAGAAGCAAAAGAAACAGAAGAAGCAGCAGATGTAGCAGAAGCAGAAGAAACAGAAGAAGCAGCAGATGTAGCAGAAGTAGCAGAAGCAGAAGAAGGAGAAGAAGCAGAATAATTGGAGGAGGAGGAGATTGGATTTATACCCCACCCTTCACTTGTGAGACAAGATATCAGAAGGACATTGAAACTGGGAAGGGCAGCCATGAAGGAGCCAGAAAAGATTCTGAAGTGTAAGGATGTGTAGCTGGCAACCAAAATCAAGTTAATTCATGCCATAGTATTCCCCATTACTAGGTACGGGTGTAGAAGTTGAGCGATGAAGAAACTGTAGAGGAAGAAAGGTGGATTCCTTGGAAATGTGGTGTTGGAGGAGAGTTTTATGGATACCATGGAACATCAAATTGACAAATCGGTGAGTTCTAGATCAAATCAAGCCTGAACTCTCCCTAGAACCTCACATGACTCCACTGAGACTATCATACTTTGGTCACATCATGAGAAGACAACAGTCTCTGGAAAAGAAAATAATGCTAGGAAAAGTTGGAGGCAGCAGGAAGAGAGGAAGACCCAACCTGAAATGGATTGACTCAGCTATGGAAGCCACGGCCTTCAGTTTTCAAGACCTGAGCAAGGCTGCTAACAATAGGATGTTCCGGAGGACATTAATATACAGAATCACCATAAATTGGAAGTGACTTAACACAGAGAGACATACTGACAAAAGCAGGGAAAGAAGGCTATATGGAGCTACCTAAGAGACAGTCACACCATGGGTCCACCAGTCTCCATGTACCATCTAATGAACGGAAGCTCTCCAGTGTGTCAGGCCAGAAAAGACTTTCCCAGAACTTATCTAACAACTGGAGATGGAGCATTACAACTTCCCTGTCTGTGCCTGCTTCCATCCCAATATAGCAGCTCTTTAAAGCCTCCCTGCATTTCAAACCATGGTGAGATTACAGAGCACAATGAAGGTTTCCAGCCATGGGAAAAGCAATGGCCTCTATGCCCTGTCACTGGTCTTTTGGAGTAACTGGCAAGGCAGTGTGTGAGGCAGGTTGCTGGACCAGATGCACCACTGGTCTTACCCAGCAGGACTCTTCTTATATTCTTATAAAGGTCTTGCCCTCTATGCCCTGTTGTTGGACCGCCAGAGGACCTGATTGACTCCTGTGGGAGACAGGATGCTGGACCAGATGGACCACTGGTCTGATCCAGCAGGGCTCTTCTTAGGTCCTTGAGAAGACTTACATAAGAACATAAGAAAAGTCAATGTTGGACCAAGCCAATGGCCCATCCAGTCCAACACTCTGTGTCACACAGTGGCCAAAAATATCAGGTGCCATCAGGAGGTCCAGCAGTGGGGCCAGGACACTAGAAGCCCTCCCACTGTTGACCCTCCCCCCAAGCACCAAGAATACATAAGAACATAAGAGAAGCCCATGTTGAATCAGGCCAATAGCCCATCTAGTCCAACACTCTGTCACACAGCGGCCAAAATATACCAGGTGCCATCAGGAGGTCCAGCAGTGGGGCCAGAACACTAGAAGCCCCCTCCCACTGCTGCTCCCTCCAGCACCAAGAATACAGAGCATCACTTGCCCCAGGGTTCCTATCTATAGGTAAAAGGTAAAGGTTCCCTTGCTCGAAAGCCAGTCGAATCCGACTCTAGGGTTGCGGTGCTCATCTCCGTTTCAAAGCCGAAGAGCCAGCGCTGTCCAAAGACGTTTCCGTGGTCATGTGGCCGGCATGACTAAACACCAAGGTGCACGGAACGCTGTTACCTTCCCACCGAAGTGGTCCCTATTTATCTACTTGCAATTTCTTGCTTTCGAACTGCTAGGTTGGCAGGAGCTGGAACTAGAGACAGGAGCTCACCCCATCATGCGGCACCCGGGTCTCGAACTGCTGAACTACTGACCTTCCACAGCCTGCAGTTCAGCGTCTTAACCACTTGAGCCACCGCAGCTCCATCCTATCTATACCTTGTGGCTAATAACCACCAATGGACTTCTGCTCCATGTGCTTATCTAATTCCTCTTGAAACTGTCCATGCTTGTAGCTGCCACCACCTCCTGTGGCAGTGAATTCCATGTGTGAATCACTCTACGGGTGAAAAAGGACTTCCTTTTATCTGTTCTAACCCGACCGCTCAGCAATTTCATGGAGTGCCCACGAGTTCTTGTACTGTGAGAAAGGGAGAAAAGTACTTCTTTCTCAACCTGCTCTATCCCATGCATAATCTTATAAACCTCGATTATGTCACCCCTCAGCTGTCGTTTCTCCAAGCTAAAGAGCCCTGAGTGTTTTAACCTTTCTTCATAGGGAAAGTGTTCCACCCTTTTATCATTCTAGTTGTCCTTTTCTGCACTTTCCCCAAAGCTATAATATCCTTTGATATTCATTGATATTATTCAGCCTCTGTGCCCTGTTGTTGGATCTTCAAAAGATCTGGCTGGCCCCTGTGTGAGACAGGATGCTGGACTAGATGGACCCTCACTGGTCTGATCCAGCAAGGCTCTTACATTCGTAGTTATTTATGGGGTATTCGGTTTCTGGCTGGAAGGGAGGGAGGACTGATTTTCAGAGATCTCTGGCTTCTCTCCTGCACTGGAATGATGTTCCCCCCAACTCCACATGTTCCCCTGCAGCCCTACAAGTTGCCAACCTCAGCTTTACCTTGTAAACATCGTGATGTCCGATGACAGCATCGAACAGAGTGTAAAGGTCATTCAGGAGATCCACAACCTCTATGGGCTCGCTGAGGGCCGAGATGGTGGTGAAACCGATGATGTCGCTGAAGTAGATGGTGACTTCATCAAAGTACTCGGGTTCGACGGTCGCTCCGGTTTTCAGGGTTTCCGCCACTGACCTAAAATGGCAAGGAAAAGCCAAGCAAGGGGGACTTGAGAGGAGAATCACCTGCGACGTCTTCCCAATGTTGGTGCTCACGCTATCTGGCTCGGTTCAGAGATCCTGTGAAACAGTGGCTTGTTTGAATGGAGATGAGGTTGTGAACCCATGATTTGGAGAAGGGCCGTGGCTTAGCGGTAGAGCCTCTGCTTGGCATGCAGAAGGTCCCAGGTTCAATCCCCGGCATCTCCAGTTAAAAGATCTGGCAGTACGGGATGAGACAGAAAACAGTTAGCTACTCCTGGTCTTGTAGGCCTTTTGAAACGCAGCACAGTAAGCCGCACACTTCCAACAGGGATTCCTGAATTCCCGCCTAAGGCGAGATCTCAGGAAGCTCTGTTGTGCATGTACGGTTTTGCCATGTTGTGCTTCAATATCCCTAAGGAACAAGGAGGAAGACGGTTACCCGTTCCCCTTCTTGAAGGTACCTTGAACCAATACAGTGAGCCTCATATGTCGAACCGGGCTCCCGAACTCTCACAAAAAGCGAGAATTCGGCAAGCTCTACTGGGCATGCAGTTTGCTACTTTGTGCTTCACTCGCTCTGAGACTACAATGTGGGGAAGGCAGAATATCAGCAGAAAGAAAGAGAGAGAGAGAGAAGGAGAAGAAGAAAAAAAGAAGAGATTGGATTTTATACCCCGCCCTTCACTACCTAAAGGAGTCTTAGAGCAGCTTACAAACTCCTTTCCCTTCCCCTCCCCACAACAGACACCCTGTGAGGGAGGCGGGGCTGAGAGAGAGCTCTTGACAGAAACCGCTCTTTTTTTCAAGAACGGCTCTGAGAGAACTTGCGACTGACCCAAGGTCACACCAGCAGGTGCCAGTGGAGGAGTGGGGAATTAAAACACGATTCTCCGAGATTGGAGTCTGTGCACTTAACCACTACACGAAGGAAGGAAGGAAGGAAGGAAGGAAGGAAGGAAGGAAGGAAGGAAGGAAGGAAGGAAGGAAGGAAGGAAGGAAGGAAGGAAGGCCAACACTATGCTGGGGATTATTAGGAAGGGAAATGAAAACAAATCAGCCAGTATCATCATGCCCCTGTATGAACCCATGGTGCGACCTCATTACAGTTCTGGTCACCGCATCTCAAAAAGGATATTATAGCATTGGAAAAAGTGCAGAGAAGGGCAACTAGAATGATAAAAGGGTTGGAACACCTTCCCTATGAAGAAAGGTTAAAATGCTTGGGGCTCTTTAGCTTGGAGAAACGACGGCTGAGAGGTGACATGATCGAGGTTTATAAGATTATGAATGGGATTGAGCAGGTTGAGAAAGAAGTCCTTTTCTCCCTTGCTCACAAGACAAGAACTCGTGGGCACTCCATGAAATTGCTGAGCAGTCGGGTCAGAACAGATAAAAGGAAGTCCTTCTTCACCCAAAGAGTGATTAACGTATGGAATTCACTGCCACAGGAGGTGGTGGCAGCTGCAAGCATGGACAGTTTCAAGAGGGAATTAGATAAACATATGGAGCAGAAGTCCATCAGTGGCTACCTGCCACAGGGTATAGATGGGAACCCTCAGTCTGGGGCAGGTGATGCACTCTATTCTTGGTGCTGGAGGGGGCAGCAGTGGGAGGGCTTCTAGTGCCCTGGCCCCACTGCTGGACCTCCTGATGGCACCTGGTATATTTTGGCCGCTGTGTGACAGAGTGTTGGACTAGATGGGCCATTGGCCTGATTCAACATTGGCTTCTCTTATGTTCTTATGTTCTTATGTTCTCTTATGTTCTAAGGAAGGAAGGAAGGAAGGAAGGAAGGAAGGAAGGGAAGGAAGGAAGGAAGGAAGGAAGGCGGATCCAAGGGGGCTGGAGAGACAGGTGGAGACAAAAGGGGGGGACTCTCAGCCCTCCCCACCCCAGTCCCCATTGAGCTGCCACCAGTTGTTGCCTCAAGCACTGAGCTTACGGGGGAAGCATCTGGGTCAGCAGTTTCTCCGTCTTCAGCTTCTCAGTCTCCAGCTCCTCAGTCCTTTCCCGGATCAAATCCTCCAGGTTGCTGGAATACTCTTCCAGCATCCTCAGCATGGAGTCAACGATATTGGCCTTCTTGCCTTTGTTGATGGTTTTAAACTGGGTAGGGGGGGTGAGAGAAAAAAAGAAAAGGCATTTTTTTCCGGGTCTACTTTCTGCTCTGGTAGATCCGAAGGCGCACCCCTAATCGCCGCACCACCCCTTCGAAGGAAACAAAAATCTCCCACTTGGCTCAGAACGGGCCGTGAAGCGGACTGACCTGTCCAAGAATCTCGTCAAACGTCGGCCTCTTGTCCGGCACTTCCGCCCAGCACTGCTTCATCAGCTGGATACACTCCAAAGGGGCACTATCCAGAGGAACATTGGGACGGAACAAGGGCGGAGATTTCTTCAGCTTGCGTATGATCTCTGGAATAAATCAGGAGGTCCATCAGTGGCTATGAGTCACAAGGTACAGATAGGAACTCTCAGGCCAGGGCAAGGGATGCTCTGTCTTCTTGGTGCTTGGTGGGGGGCAACAGTGGGAGGGTTTCTAGTGAAATTGCTGAGCAGTCAGGTTAGAACGGAGCTGCGGTGGCTCAAATGGTTAAGACACTGAACTGCAGGCTGTGGAAGGTCAGTAGTTCAGCAGTTCAAGACCCGGGTGCTGGAAGACGGAGTGAGCTCCTGTCTCTGGTTCCAGCTCCTGCCAAACTAGCAGTTCGAAAGCAAGAAATTGCAAGTAGATAAATAGGGACCACTTCGGTGGGAAGGTCACAGCGTTCCGTGCGCCTTGGTGTTTAGTCATGCCGGCCACATGACCACGGAAACGTCTTCGGACAGCGCTGGCTCTTCGGCTTTGAAACAGGGATGAGCACCGCAACCCTAGAGTCGGATTCGACTGGCTTTCGAGCAAGGGAACCTTCACTTTACTTACAGGTTAGAACAGATAAAAGGAAGTACTTCTTCACCCAAAGAGTCATTAACATATGGAATTCACTGCCACAGGAGGTGGTGGCAGCTACAAGCATGGACGGTTTCAAGAAGGAATTAGATAAACATATGGAGCAGAAGTCCATCAGTGGCTATGAGCCACAGGGTATAGATGGGAATTCTCAATCTGGGGCAGGTGACGCACTCTATTCTTGGTGCTGGAGGGGGCAGCAGTGGGAGGGCTTCTCGTGTCCTGGCCCCACTGCTGGACCTCCTGATGGCACCTGGTATATTTTGGCCACTGTATGACAGAGTTCTGGACTAGATGGGCCATTGGCCTGATTCAACATTGGCTTCTCTTATGTTCTTATGTCCTGGCCCCACTGCTGGACCTCCTGGTGGCACCTGGTACCTTTGGCCACTGTGTGACAGAGTGTTGGACTGGGTGGGCCACTGGCCTGATCCAACATTGGCTTCTCTTATGTTCTTATGGATAAACATATGGAGCAGAGTTCCATCAGTGGCTCTTAGCCACAAAGTATAGATAGGAACTCGCGGTCTGGGGCAAGTGATGCTCTGTATTCTTGGTGCATGGGGGGGCAAACAGTGGGAGGGCTTCTAGTGTCCTGGCCCCACTGCTGGACCTCCTGATGGCACCTGGCACCATCCACAGCATCTCCAGTTAAAAGGACCAGGTGGTAGGTGATGTGAAAGAGCTCTGCTTGAGACTCTTGGAAAGTTGCTGCCTGTCTGAGTAGACAGTACTGACCCTCATGTGCCAATGGTCTGGTTCAGAATGAGGCAGAATCATGTGGCCACTGTGTGACCCAGAGTGTTGGACTGGACTGGATGGACCATTGGCCTGATCCAACATTGGCTTCTTTTCTGTTCTTATGTTCTTATATATAGTATGCCTAACCTCAGACAGTTACTTGTTTGCACCTTTCTCTATCTAATTCTATAATCCCAGCCCAATTGCATATCTGTTGTTGCATGGCAGCCATCCCCCACTTTTTCGAGTCTGTAGGCACCTTTGGAATTCTGACACCGTATTGGGGTGTGAACCCCCAGGAGGAGGAGGAAGAGGAGGAGGTGGAGGAAGAGGAGGAGGAGGAGGAAGAGGAGGAGGAGGAGGAGGGAGAATAGGGGAAAGCAAAGGCGATGTCAGGTTCGGACCTTTCTCTTATGGGATGATGCTTGTAGCTGTACCATGATCAATATCCCAGTATCTGTAACCCAATGCCTTATGCTGCTCATGCCATTATTTTTTCCTGCTTCTGTAATCCCGCTTGCTTGCCCATCTGCCTAGCACCTTATCAGTCCTCCCTGACATTCCTTAGGAGAGGAGAGCATGTGAATGAATGGAAGGAGTGTTGTAGCGGCTTCGCCGGTAACTCTTCTTATGTAGCCCCCACATCGTCTATGAGCCCAGCTGGACCCATGGCTGTGGGAGACAAAACTTTAAGATAGCTAGCTGAGTTGTGTATTCTCTCATGACCTGTAGTAGCCTAGGTGCCTGTGCGTGACGTATGCCTGAGGGTGGGACCCGAAACCCTTTTCCCTCATTCCATGTTATTGAGTGCCAGTTCTGGCAAAAGTGCTCACCTGTCCAGAAGCCATACTTTGCCAGTAAACCTGTTAAAGGACTATTTTATACTGAATGGTTACTGCAGGAACCGACAGGCGAAGGCAAAGGAGAAGGAGAAGGGTAAGTATGCTGACATCAACCACTTTCTGATGTGTTCTCCAATGTGCTACCCAAATATTGAAGTAGGGCTAGCAAGAAGAAGGAGAAGAAGGAGAAGAAGGAGAAGAAGACGAAGACGAAGACGAAGACGAAGAAGAAGAAGAAGAAGAAGAAGAAGAAGAGGAGGAGGAGGAGGAGGAGGAGGAGGAGGAGACTGGATTTATACCTCCTTTCCCTTCCCCTCCCCACAGCAGACACCCTGTGAGGTAGGTGGGGCTGAGAGAGCTCTTTCGAGGACTGCCCTTGAGAGAACAGCTCTGGGAGATCTTGTGACTGACCCGAGGTCACCCCAGCAGCTGCATGTGGAGGAGTGGAGAATCAAACCCAGTTCTCCCAGATTAGAGTCCACACTCCTAACCGCTACACCAAATGGGCTGGAGATCTCCCCTTATTACAACTGGTCCCCAGGCAACAGAGATCAGTTCCCCTGGAGAAAACGGCTGCTTGGGAAGGTGGAATCTACAGCATTGTACCCCATTGAAGTACCTCCCTTCTCCAAAACCCGCCCTCCACAGGCTCCACCCCCCAAAATCTCCATGTATTTCCCAACCCGGATCTGGCCACCCTACACAGTATAGTGGGTGCAGCCACAAAATGGTTGCTGCGGGAGTTGGAGGCAGCCACAAAATGGCTGCCACAGCCTACCTTCAGTCACACAGTGAAAATCCCTGTGCTGCGATGGCAGCTGTTGCCAAAGCAACGCCTTAAACAATCTGCACAGCCAATCAAATCTCCAGCGGCCAGTCAGAAGCCTGGCTGGGCAGAGCCTTACATGGCCCCTCCCACTTTTTAATAAACACTTGGCGGGAGGCAAGAAATGTGTCAGCGGGCGCCATGGTGCCCTGGGGCACCACGTTGGAGACTCTTGTCGTGCCCTGCCTGGTTGTATTCTTGACACCCGTAGGCACAGGCTGAAGAACCTGCCATAGTCCACTTGCTCACCTTCTGCTGAGACCTGTGATGTGCAATACGGAGGCCCCCGCAGGACAACTTCTTGCGCAACAATGGCAAAGCTGTACACGTCTCCTCTTAAGGTGCCTTTGGGGAATACTGCCGGATCTCTCAACAGCTCTGGAGCTGTCCAGAGCAATTCTGGGGGAGGAAAGGGAGAGAAAGGTTTATTAAGATCTATGCAGAAGGATTCCATTCTGATCACCTTTGAGCCTATAGGCAGAATCAAAGAGACAGATGATCCCGTGGGCATTGTCCTGATCTATACTGCATGTTTCAAGAAGGTTCGCACGCCTTGGTCATGCCGACCACATGACCACAGAAATGTCTTCAGACAGCACTGGCTCTTCGGCTTTGAAACGGAGATGAGCATTGCAACCCTAGAGTCGGATTCGACTGGCTTTCGAGCAAGGGAACCTTTACCTTTACCTTACCATTACCATGCCTCCCTTCAAAGAAGCACCTTTCAGACCAGCAAAGTTTTATTCAAGGTATGAGCTTTTGTCTGTACACACCCTTCCTCAGATACACTGAAGTGGAAGTTGCCAGTCCATACATATAGGTAGCGGGTGAGCAGCAAATTAGCACACAACACAATAAAGATGTTTTAACAGATGCGAAAACCAAAGAGGAATAACAAGCTAAGTTTATATGGTCACCATTTGTTTGGATTTAATTCCGGAGGGAAACACAGTGAGGCAAACAAATATCTCAGAATTGGAGACTGATGTGTAAATGTGCCCTTCCTAATTGTGGGATGCTAAGGGTAATTAACTGAGACCCTGTTGGCATGGCCCATCCGTCTCCTCACAAGCATGGTGACCGTATACACTTAGCTTGTTATTCCTGTGTGCATCTGTTAAAACATCTTCATTATGCTGTATGTTATGCTTTATAATTTATTATACTGAGGATTGTACTGTTGTGATTTTATTAGTCTTCCTGTTTTAGTGTTTTATACAGTTTTGTAAGACACCCTGAGAGAAGAGAAGAAGAAGAAGAAGAGATTGGATTTATACCCCACCCTTCACTACCCAAAGGAGTCTCAGAGCGGCTTACAAACTCCTTTCCCTTCCCCTCCCCACAACAGACACCCTGTGAGAAGAAAAAGAAGAAGAGATTGGATTTATACCCCGCCCTTCACTGCCCAAAGGTGTCTCAGAGCGGCTTACAAACTCCTTTCCCTTCCCCTCCCCACAACAGACACCCTGTGAGGTAGGTGGGGCTGAGAGAACTCGAACACAAACTGTCCTTGAGAGAACAGCTGTGCCAGAGCTTGTGACTGACCCAAGGTCACATCAGCAGGTGCAAGTGGAGGAGTGGGGAATCAAACCCGGTTCTCCCAGATAAGAGTCTGCGCACTTAACCACTACACCAAACTGAGGTAGTGGGGCTGAGAGAGCTCTTGACAGAAACTGCTCTTTTTCCAGGACAGCTCTTATCAGAACTACGGCTTGCCCAAGGTCATCCAGCCAGGTGCAAGTGGAGGAGTGGGGAATCCCAGATTAGAGTCCGCACACGTAACCACTACCCCAAACTGGCTCTGCAGGGAGGGCAGGATATAAGTCAAATAAATAAATATGTTAATTTGCTGCTCAACCTCTGTATGTATGTATGGACTGGTAAATTCTATTTCATTGTATCTGAGGAAGTGTGCATGCACACGAAAACTCATACCTCGTTGGTTTTAAAGATGCCACTGGACTCGAACTGTGTATTATATTACATTATATGTAATATATTACATTATATGAAACTGTATATCCTTTCTGGTGACACTAAGGCAGAGAATACTGTTTATGCCCTACCTGGGGAAGAAGACAGGCACAATACGGCCTGTCTTTTTTCTTCAATTGGGGCTTTAAGTGTGGTGGAGCTTATGCAGGGCGACTATGCAAAGTAAAGAGCTAAGCTATCGTTCTCCACTGCTGCAGCCGTGACCCATGTTCCCCTCCCACAGCTGTTTTCGGGTGCCAAATTATACATCTGGAGTTCAAATCAAGGAACTCCAACATCATGTGTGCTACAAGTCCCGGGCTTCCACCAGAACTAAAGCTGTTGTTAAAATTTCTGTCCTTCCGACAACAGGGATAAACAGAGCGAGTGAGCGAGAATTGTTCTGCCGTAAGGGGAAAAGAATTCATTTAATCCATGTTTCCCGTTCTTGAGTGGGAGCCAGACCTTTACATTCGTACCTTCAGCTGGTGGCTGAATATTTAAGGGCTGTTGGGCTGCCAAAAATTCACTGTAACCGTAATCAGTGATCTTCAGTACAAACCGTCCGTCCACCAGACAGTTCCGAGACTTCAGTCGTCCGTGGAGAATACCCTGGCGGTGTAAATATTTCATTCCCTGCGGGGCAAAGAGGTATGAGAGGTTTAGGGCTCTCATCTCCGCAAGAGAAGGGCCCGGGAACATGAGATCAGCCCAAAGCAGTGTAGTCGTTAGAATGGAGAGAGCCGGGTTCAGATACAAAGTGGTAGCAAAAAGTGCCGTCTAGCCCCAGCTGACTTCTAGAGACCCCGTAGGGTTTTCAAGGAAAGAGAAGCTCGGAGGTGGTTCGCCGCTGCCTGCCTCCGCGTCATGCGACTGGTATTCCTTGGAGGCCTCCCTTCCAAATACTAGCCAGGGCTGACACTGCTTAGCTTCCCAGATCCAGGCCTGTAGCTATGGTGCGGCATTTCGGGGCCACGCCCCCTTAATTTTGAGCCCTGCCCCACCACCACCCCTGCCCCATGTTTCTCCACCTAAAGGCCAGCTCGTCTGGGAGCGCCGGCAGCCGGCCGTACTTGATTGCCTTGCTCTCCAACCTGCCTCACTCTCCACCACCCCTGCACCTCCCCTGCCCAAAAAGCCAGCAAGATACCAGGAAGCTCCATTGGGAGTACTGGTAGGGCAGTGAGTGAGCCCAGTGGACAGACGAGGAGTGGGCGGATCAGGCAGACAGGTGCTGAGCAGTCGTGTGACACAAGAAGGAGGAGGAGGAGGAGGAGAGGAGGAGGAGGAGGAGAAGGAGAGGAGGAGGAGGAGGAGGAGGAGGAGAAGGAGGAGAAGAAGAGGAGAAGGAGGAGGAGGAGGAGAAGGAGAAGAGGAGGAGGAGAAGGAGAAGAAGAAGAAGAGGAGGAGGAGGAGAAGGAGAAGAAGAAGAGGAGGAGGAGGAGGAGGAGAAGAAGAAGAGGAGAAGGAGGAGAAGAAGAAGAAGAAGAAGAGGAAGAGGAGGAGGAGGAGGAGGAGGAGAAGAGGAGGAGGAGAAGGAAAAGAAGAAGAGGAGGAGGAGGAAGAGGAGGAGGAGCAGATTGGATTCATACCCTGCCCTTCACTACCCAAAGGAGTCTCCGAGCGGCTTACAAACTCCCTTCCCTTCCCTTCCCTTCCCTTCCCCTCCTCTCCCCACAACAGACACCCTGGGAGGAAGGTGGAGCTGAGAGAGCTCTGACAGAAACGGCTCTGTTTTCAAGAACAGCTGTGCCAGAACTATGGCTTGCTCAAGGTCATCCAGCAGGTTGCAAGTGGAGGAGTGGGGGAATCAAACCCGGTTCTCCCTGCACACTTAAGCACTACACCAAACAGGTCACGTTATCATGTCACATGACCCCTCGGTGCAGGTGCAGTGCAGGGAGGCCTGCCTGCCTGATCTGCCTGCTACTCACGTGCCCCCTCAGCTTGCTTGCTGACTTGCAGGTGCTCCCGATGCAGCTTTCTGGTCACTTTCAGGCCCTTTTTCTGCCCTGGTTGGCCACTTTTGTGAGACAGGATGCTGGACTGGATGGACCCCTGGTCTGATCCAGCAGGGCTCTCCTTATATTCTTAGGAAGGCCTCGGTCTCCATGCCCTGTTGCTGGCCCTCCAGAGGAAGTGGTTGGCCCCTGTGTGAGGCAGGAGGCTGGACAAAATGGACCCTCACTGGTCTGACCCAGCAGGGCTCTTCTTATGTTCTCATTAGGGGAAGGCCTCGGCCTCTCTGCCCTGTTGCTGGCCCTCCTGAGGAAGTGGCTGGCCACTGTGTGAAACAGGAGGCTGGACTAGATGGATCCTCACTGGTCTGATCCAGCAGGGCTCTTCTGGTTTTCTTAGGGTCATGCCGATTTTCAATAAAAACACTTTATTCCCTCCAAACAGGACTCTTGTGAGTCCTGGAATGGTAGATTTAGGCTAAACTAAATTCATGACCAGGAGCTGCGGTGGCTCAAGTGGTTAAGACGCTGAACTGCAGGCTGTGGAAGGTCAGTAGTTCAGCAGTTCAAGACCCAAGTGCCGCAAGACGGAGTGAGCTCCTGTCCCTAGTTCCAGCTCCTGCCAACCTAGCAGTTCGAAAGCAAGAAATTGCAAGTAGATAAATAGGTACCACTTTGGTGGGAAGGTAACAGCATTCCGTGCGCCTTGGTGTTTAGTCATGCCGGCCAAATGACCACGGAAACGTCTTCGGACAGCGCTGGCTCTTCGGCTTTGAAACGGAGATGAGCACCGCAACCCTAGAGTCGGATTCGACTGGCTTTCAAGCAAGGGAACCTTTACCTTTAAATTCATGACCTGGGTAGGCCAGACTGGCCCAGTCTTGTTAGGTCTTGGAAGCTAAGCAGGATCAGCCAAGGTAGTCCAAGACCATGACATGGAGGCGACGGGACGTCTCTTCCCTTGAAAACCCTACAGGGTTTGCCATGACTTGGCTACGACTGGACAGCCGAAAAATAATTCCTTTCCCCAAGCTTCAGATTTAACATCCACTCTTGGGTGGGGAGCAGAGGTCGGACTACAGACTGTACCCCCCCACCCTTCGTTTGAACTCCAGAGTCCAGTTCTGTGTTTTGATCAGATACGCTCCCGAATAAGAAGGGCCTTACTTTGATCAAGTCCGTCAGAAGAGAGGATTTAAACAGCCAGTCCAGTCTGATGTCCGTATTCTGTAGCAAATCCTCCAGGCTTCCTCGGGAGCAGAACTCCATCAAGATGGCTGAGAGGCTGCCGTCGGACAACAGGCCTAGGAAGGGGTTCACGTTCTCGTGACGCAGGTCCTTCATCTGGGAACAGAAAAATAAGAACCTCAGAAGAGCCCTGCTGGGTCACACCAGGGAGGGTCCCTCTAGTCCAGCATCCTGTCTCACACAGGGGCCAGCCAGTCCCTCTGGAGGGCCAACAACAGGGCAGAGAGGCCGAGGCCTTCCCCTGATAAGAACCTCAGAAGAGCCCTGCTGGGTCAGACCAGGGAGGGTCCCTCTAGTCCAGCCTCCCGTCTCACACAGGGGCCAGCCAGTCCCTCTGGAGGGCCAACAACAGGGAACAGAGACCGAGGCCTTCCCTGATAAGAACCTCAGAAGAGCCCTGCTGGGTCAGACCAGGGAGGGTCCCTCTAGTCCAGCCTCCCGTCTCACACAGGGGCCAGCCAGTCCCTCTGGAGGGCCAACAACAGGGCACAGAGGCCGAGGCCTTCCCCTGATAAGAACCTCAGAAGAGCCCTGCTGGGTCAGACCAGGGAGGGTCCCTCTAGTCCAGCCTCCCGTCTCACACAGGGGCCAGCCAGTCCCTCTGGAGGGCCAACAACAGGGCACAGAGGCCGAGGCCTTCCCCTGATAAGAACCTCAGAAGAGCCCTGCTGGGTCAGACCAGTGAGGGTCCATCTAGTCCAGCCTCCCGTCTCACACAGGGGCCAGCCAGTCCCTCTGGAGGGCCAACAACAGGGAACAGAGACCGAGGCCTTCCCCTGATAAGAACCTCAGAAGAGCCCTGCTGGGTCAGACCAGTGAGGGTCCATCTAGTCCAGCCTCCCGTCTCACACAGGGGCCAGCCAGTCCCTCTGGAGGGCCAACAACAGGGAACAGAGACCGAGGCCTTCCCCTGATAAGAACCTCAGAAGAGCCCTGCTGGGTCAGACCAGGGAGGGTCCCTCTAGTCCAGCCTCCCGTCTCACACAGGGGCCAGCCAGTCCCTCTGGAGGGCCAACAACAGGGCACAGAGGCCGAGGCCTTCCCCTGATAAGAACCTCAGAAGAGCCCTGCTGGGTCAGACCAGGGAGGGTCCCTCTAGTCCAGCCTCCCGTCTCACACAGGGGCCAGCCAGTCCCTCTGGAGGGCCAACAACAGGGCACAGAGGCCGAGGCCTTCCCCTGATAAGAACCTCAGAAGAGCCCTGCTGGATCAGACCAGTGAGGGTCCATCTAGTCCAGCCTCCCGTCTCACACAGGGGCCAGCCAGTCCCTCTGGAGGGCCAACAACAGGGCACAGAGGCCGAGGCCTTCCCCTGATAAGAACCTCAGAAGAGCCCTGCTGGGTCAGACCAGTGAGGGTCCCTCTAGCCCAGCATCCTGTCTCACACAGTGGCCAGCCAATTGCTCTGGAGGGCCAACAACAGAGTAGAGAGGCCGAGGCCTTCCCCTGATAAGAACCTAAGAAGAGACCTGCTGGGTCAGACCAGGGAGGGTCCATCTAGTCCAGCATCCTGTCTCGCACAGGAGCCAAACAGTTCCTTTGGCTGGCCAAAAACAGGGCAGAGAGGCCAAGGCCTTTTTCTAATATTGAGAAAATATGTTCTCGTGAGAGAACAGCTCTGAAATAACTTGTGACTGACCCAAAGTCACACCAGCAGCTGCAGGGAATCAAACCCGGGTCTCCCAGATTAGAGTTCGCGCTCCTAACCACTACACCATTACAAGGACCATTTCATTCAATATGCCCCTCTGTTTGGGAAGAGGCCATGGCTCAGTGGGAGAGCATCTGCTTGGCATGCAGAAGGTCCCAGGTTCAATCCCTGGCACCACCAGTTGAAAAGATGAGGCTGCAGCTGATATGTAGGGCTGTGTGTTCTTTGTGTGAATGGGTGAGGCAGAGAGCAGGCTACACTGATGAACTGCTGCCCAGCCTTTAGACAGTGTTTAGAAACACAGAAACATAGAGCTGGAGGGGACCCCAAGGGTAAGAACATAAGAACATAAGAGAAGCCAATGTTGAATCAGGCCAATGGCCCATCTAGTCCAACACTCTGTCACACAGTGGCCAAAATATACCAGGTGCCATCAGGAGGTCCAGCAGTGGGGCCAGGACACTAGAAGCCCTCCCACTGCTGCCCCCTCCAGCACCAAGAATAGAGTGCATCACCTGCCCCAGACTGAGAGTTCCCATCTATACCCAGTGGCTATTAGCTCCATATGTTTATCCAATTTCCTCTTGAAGCTGTCCATGCTTGCAGCTGCCACCACCTCCTGTGGCAGTGAATTCCACATGTTAATCACTCTTTGGGTGAAGAAGTATTTCCTTTTATCTGTTCTAACCCGACTGCTCAGCAATTTCATGGAGTGCCCACGAGTTCTTGTATTGTGAGAAAGGGAGAAAAGGACTTCTTTCTCAACCTGCTCAATCCCATTCATAATCTTATAAACCTCGATCACGTCACCCCTCAGCCGTCGTTCCTCCAAGCTAAAGAGCCCCAAGCGTTTTAACCTTTCTTCATAGGGAAGGCGTTCCAACCCTTTTATCATCCTAGTTGCCCTTCTCTGCACTTTTCCCAATGCTATAATATCCTTTTTGAGATGTGGTGACCAGAACTGTACACAGTATTCCAAATGAGGTCGCACCAATGATTTATACATGTCATCTAGTCCAACCCCCTGCACAGTGCAGGAAGTTCACAGCTACCCCCAGTGACCCCTGCCCAGCGCCCAGAGGAAGACAAACCACCTCCAGTATCCCTGGCCCAATCTGGCCTGGAGGAAAATTCCTACCTGACCCAAAGTGGCGATCAGCATTACCCTGGCCATATAAGAAAGGGCCATGAGAACCAAGCACTGGCTCACCCCTTCCTGCCCTCCCTCTCACAATCTCCCTAAATTCACAGAATCAGCATTGCTGTCAGACGGTCCTCTGTTAACCTGTGAATAATTTGTGCATGGTAGGACATGAATGGCGTAGAGCAGGGGTGTCGAACTCATTTGTTACAAGGGCCAGATCTGACACCATCGAGACTTTGTAGGGCCGGCCCACGTGCGTGTCACAAAATGTAATGCCAGGGAGCGGAGATATAAACTTTATAAAGGACACAAACACAAAGTTTGTGGTTTTTTTACTTAAAATAAAAACATGCTTAAAACATCAGCACTCTTGCCATATTTTGGCCCCGGTCAGACGGGCCAGAAAACGCGGGGGAGAGGCGTGGCAGTTTGCCCCGGAGCTAAATAAGGCGCGGTAGCCCGATCATAGGGGCCACCGGGTTGCCACACTCCAGCTCTGCACCCCGATCACACCGCGCTGCTGCAGCGCAGCAAAAAAAGCAGCGAAGTGCGCATGCGCCATTGGGGGGGGCGCTGTCGGTATCTTGTGTGTGCGCATGCGCTGTTCAGCGTTGGTGCGCATCCCATGGACACTTACAACATCCGGAAACCCCGGGGACATGGGCGGGCGTCAGAAGCCGCGGGATACTGGCGCTCCCGCGATCAGATGCCAGCCTTTGCCCCGGGGTTTCTGGAAACTAGTACTTCCGACCTACTAGTTTTTTACTCCGCGTTTTCCACGGGAAGCCGCGGGTTGGCCACGGGAGCACTACGCCTCCCAGATGTGCTGGTATGATCGTGCACGGAAAGTCCGCAGGGCTCCCGTGCCTTCAGGGGGGCTATTGCTCAGTGTGGACGGGGCCTTTGTTTATTTAACAGTGTCTGATAACTGACACCTCTCGCTCTGAACTGTTGCATCAGAATGTCTGTGCTGTTGCAATCTTGCGTGTGCTGTTCAGGTGTGTATCTGTAAGCTGCAAACCTACGATGACGCAGCAGCAGCAGAACTGGAAGAAGAAGCAGAAGTCAGCCAGTTCCACTATGGGCCTGATAGAAGCCCTCCAGGGCCACATGTTTGACACCCCTGGCGTAGGGTGTATATATAAGTACTTGTGATTGACCCAAGGTCACACCAGCAGCTGCATGTGGAGGAGTGGGGAATCAAACCCAGAGGCATATGCAAAAAAGCAGGGGAATGGATATGGAATACTCACCGCCGCTTATTTGTTCGGCTTTCTGCTTGCTACATTTTGGGGTTTTATGTTTTTTTGATCAAGATGGGCAGCCTGTAGCAGTCGAAAAGAGCAAGAGTCCATCAGCACCTTCAAGACTAACAAATATTTGTGGCAGGGGAGGAGCTTCCGGGAGTATCGGAAGAAGCGAGCAGTGACTCACGAAAACTCCTCCCCTGCCACGAAAATTTGTTAGTCTTGAAGGTGCCCCTCTAAGCTATGGAGCCCTGTGAGCAAAATTTCTACTTTGTGAGCTACTGGCATTTAAGTTGTGAGCAGATGATTTGACAACTGCATAAATTAGTTTGTCCTGGAGCCATCCTTCCTGAGCTAAGACAAAAATGTGTGAGCCAGAGGCTAAAAAACTGTGAGCTAGCTCACACTAACTCACCTTAGAGGGAACAGTGTAGCCACAGTCAACCTAGGGATCTTTTTTACTCTGTTTTCAAAAAGATTTATTTAAACAATTGCGATCAATTGAGTATTTTGTTTTAGTAATTATTATAGCAGGAAGGATGCAGTCATCGAACTTTATTTGATTTGTAATATAAAACCTAATTTCAGTGAAAGACTCTTGTGGGGAAAATGTTTTTTTTTTTTAACAGCTTGTGTTCTCTCTTGCAAATAGATTAAAACATAGAAAATACCTGAGCACAATTATTTTTTATGCTATTTTATTTTATGTATTTTATCCATGCTGTCAGCCACCTCGAGCTCGGTCAGGAAGAAGGCAGCTAATCAAGGTTTAAAATAAGTGAACCATCAGCACGCCTACCTTGTACAACACAGAGGCGGGGGGGAGCCGAGGGTCCCCGGGGGTTCCACGCTCCAGTTTCTTCAGCCACACCCAGTCTCCCTGCCCGCAGAAAGCAGAAGGGAGCAATTAAGTAAAGCCAAAGACTGATTCGAGATCGGAAACCAAACGTTGCACGCATTCAAGCTTCCCCCCGAATCTGAAAATTCAGATTTCATATTCGCCAAGTTCGTTTTCGGAAACTAGATATTGCTGCGCTGCAAGGGGGGGGGACATTTCATGAACGTCTTCATCAAAATAGAAAGTAGCTCCTGCTGGAGCAAATGATTCAATGTGCCTGGACATGGGGGTGCTACACCACTACGTGCGTATAGGTGTTACCTCCTTGAAAGGGATGCCTCTCTTTGTCTTTGCTTGGGATCCATTTATTTATCTATCTTGGGATTCATTTATTTATTTATCACATGGCAGAGTCACACACAGGAAGCATGCTTCACCTTTTTGCTCTCTCACCCTCCTCACATGGCCTTCCGTGGAGACATTCATCTCTGCAGGTCTCTCTCAACCTCCTCACACGGCCTTCCATGGAGACACTCATCTCTGCAGGTCTCTCTCAACCTCCTCACATGGCCTTCCATGGAGACACTCATCTCTGTAGGTCTCTCTCAACCTTCTCACATGGCCTTCCGTGGAGACACTCATCTCTGCAGGTCTCTCTCAACCTCCTCACATGGCCTTCCGTGGAGACACTCATCTCTGCAGGTCTCTCTCAACTTCCTCACACGGCCTTCCGTGGAGACACTCATCTCTGCAGGTCTCTCTCACCCTCCGCACATGGCCTTCCGTGGAGACACTCATCTCTGCAGGTCTCTCTCAACTTCCTCACACGGCCTTCCGTGGAGACACTCATCTCTGCAGGTCTCTCTCACCCTCTTCACATGGCCTTCCATGGAGACACTCATCTCTGCAGGTCTCTCTCACCCTTCGCACATGGCCTTCCATAGAGACACTAATCTCTGCAGGTCTCTCTCACCCTTCTCACACGGCCTTCCGTGGAGATACTCATCTCTGCAGGTCTCTCTCACCCTTCTCACACGGCCTTCCGTGGAGATACTCATCTCTGCAGGTCTCTCTCAACCTTCTCGCACGGCCTTCCATGGAGACACTCATCTCTGTAGGTCTCTCTCAACCTCCTCACATGGCCTGCCATGGAGACACTCATCTCTGCAGGTCTCTCTCAACCGCCTCACATGGCCTTCCAAGGAGACAGTCATCTCTGCAAGTCTCTCTCAACCTTCTCACATGGCCTTCCATGGAGACACTCATCTCTGTAGGTCTCTCTCAACATCCTCACATGGCCTACCATGGAGACACTCATCTCTGCAGGTCTCTCTCAACCTCCTCACGTGGCCTGCCATGGAGACACTCATCTCTGCTGGTCTCTCTCAACCTTATCACATGGCCTTCCACGGGGACACATATCTCTGCAGTTCTCTCCTGTAGAATCAATGCCCTCATCCTCCCACACATGTGATGCCGCATAAGCTGGCCATTTGTGATAAGGAAAGAACTTTTTGGATTAGACTTCTCTATTTCGCTTTGTCCTAGCCCTCTCTGCACATGGCCTGCCATGGAGACACTCATCTCTGCTGGTCTCTCTCAACCTTCTACATGGCCTTCCATGGGGACACATATCTCTGCAGTTCTCTCTTGTAGAATCAATGCCTTCATCCTCCCACACACATGATGCTGCATAAGCTGGCCATTTGTGATAAGGAAAGAACTCTTTAGATTAGACTTCTCTATTTCACTTTCTCCTAGCCCTCTCTGCACATGGCCTTCCGTGGAGACACTCATCTCTGCAGGTCTCTCTCAACCTCTTACATGGCCTTCCATGGGGACACTCATCTCTGCAGGTCTCTCTCAACCTCCTCACATGGCCTTCCATGGGGACACTCATCTCTGCAGGTCTCTCTCACCCTCCTCACATGGCCTTCCATGGGGACACATATCTCTGCAGTTCTCTCCCGTAGAATCAATGCCTTCATCCTCCCACACACATGATGCCGCATAAACTGGCTATTTGTGATAAGGAAAGAACTTTTTAGATTAGACTTCTCTATTTCGCTTTGTCCTAGCCCTCTCTGCACATGGCCTTCCGTGGAGACACTCATCTCTGCTGGTCTCTCTCAACCTTCTCACATGGCCTTCCATGGGGACACATATCTCTGCAGTTCTCTCTTGTAGAATCAATGCCCTCATCCTCCCACACACATGATGCCGCATAAGCTGGCCATTTGTGATAAGGAAAGAACTCTTTAGATTAGACTTCTCTATTTCGCTTTGTCCTAGCCCTCTCTGCACATGGCCTTCCGTGGAGACACTCATCTCTGCAGGTCTCTCTCAACCTTCTCACATGGCCTTCCATGGGGACACATATCTCTGCAGTTCTCTCCCATAGAATCAATGCCTTCATCCTCCCACACACATGATGCCGCATAAGCTGGCCATTTGTGATAAGGAAAGAACTTTTTAGATTAGACTTCTCTATTTCGCTTTGTCCTAGCCCTCTCTGCACATGGCCTTCCATGGGGACACTCATCTCTGCAGGTCTCTCTCAACCTCCTCACATGGCCTTCCATGGGGACACATATCTCTGCAGTTCTCTCCCGTAGAATCAATGCCTTCATCCTCCCACACACATGATGCCGCATAAACTGGCCATTTGTGAAAAGGAAAGAACTCTTTAGATTAGGCTTCTCTGTTTCATTTTGCCCTCTCCCTCTCTGCACATGGCCTTCCATGGAGACACATGTTTCTGCAGGTCCCTCCTGTAGAGCCAACTGTGACGGGGCAAAACTCTGCTATATGAATCAAGCATCCCAATAATTCCCCCTGTTCTGATGTTGGGGGAGACCCCTGTGAAAGAGGGGCAGACGTGCCTCTGTTGTGTGACCCCTGATCGCAAGGGGCTCATGATATGAACTTTATAGGATGCGTTAACCCATAATGTAAATGGCCTTCATTTGTATTTACTTATTTGCCTTATTTCTATCCCACCTTTCTTCCCAGAGGGGACACAAAGTGGCTTACATTGCCCTCCTCTCCTCCGTTTGATCCTCACAACAACCCTGTGAGGTAGGTTAGGCCAAGAGGGTGCGTGACTGGGCCCGAGGGAATGGCGACCCTACAATTGTCTAGTCCACCCGTACCAGCTAGGCCAGCCTGTCTCTCAAGAGACAATAGCTGTACCAAGTCAGGGGTTCCTCCTACCTCATAGACCGCCACGTTGGAGGTTTCATGGGTCACAGCTGCACTCTTCATGGAGCAAGTCGCCGATCTCAGGCTTCGGCCTTCGGAGTGGCTCTTGCTCTGGCTGAGGTTGTCCAGGGTCAGCCTCTGTGGAGGCAAAGGAACCAGAGTGGCGGGAAATGGCCCCCTGTCAGGCATGGGGCAGGGTGCCGCCACGAACAGACAAACAGGAAGTGACCCGTTGCCATCCGGATGGACAGGGGCAGAACTTTCCTCTGAGGCAAGAGGATTTAAAGTCAGTACTGATCTTCAACAGATTATTGGTTTAGAACTTTGACCAGGTAGAACATTCTGAGGTAGTGGGAAGGAAGGAAGGAAGGAAGGAAGGAAGGAAGGAAGGAAGGAAGGAAGGAAGGAAGGAAGGAAGGAAGGAAGGAAGGAAGGAAGGAAGGAAGGAAGGAAGTTGGGAGGGAGGGAGGGAGGGAGGAAGGAAGGAAGGAAGATAAAGGAACATAGGAGAAGCCATGTCGGATCAGGCCAATGGCCCATCCAGTCCAACACTTTATCAGACAGTGGCGAAAACCTAGGTGCCATCAGGAGGTCCACCAGCGGGGCCAGAACTCCAGAAGCCCTCCCACTATTGCCCCCCTAGCACCAAGAACACAAAGCATCACTGCCCCATACATAAGAGCAGAAGAGAAGCCATGTTGGATCAGGCCAGTGGCCCATCCAGTCCAACGCTGTGTGTCACACAGGGGCCAAAGCCCAGGTACCATCAGGAGGTCCACCAGTGGGGCCAGAACTCCAGAAGCCCTCCCACTGTTGCCCCCCAAGCACCAAGAACACAAAGCATCACTGGCCCAGACATAAAAACATAAGAGAAGTCATGTTGGATCAGGCCAGTGGCCCATCCAATCCAACGCTGTGTGTCACACAGGGGCCAAAAATACTAGGTGCCATCAGGAGGCCCACCAACAGGGCCAGAACTCCAGAAGCCCTCCCACTGCTGCCCCCTCCAGCACCAAGAATAGAGGGCATCACCTGCCCCAGACAGAGTGTTCCATCTAGACCTTGTGGCTAATAGCCACTGATGGACCTCTGCTCCATATGTTTGTCCAGTCCCCTCTTGAAGCTGTCTGTGCTTGTAGTCGCCACCATTTCCTGCAGCAGTGAATTCCACATGTTAATCACTCTTTGGGTGAAGAAGGACTTACTTTGATCTGTTCTGAACCTACTGCTCCTTACCTTCATGGAGTGCCTACAAATTCTTGTATTGTGAGAAAGGGAGAAAAGTACCTCTTTCTCTACCTGCTCTGTCCCATGCATCATCTTGTAAACCTCGATCACGTCACCCCTCAGCCGTCATTTCTCCAGGCTAAAGAGCCCCAAGCGCTTCAACCTTTCTTCATAGGGAAAGTGTTCCATCCCCTTAATCATTTAAATTGCTGTTTTCTGCACCCTTTCCAATGCTATCGTATCCTTTTTGAGGTGTGGCGACCAGGACTGCCCACAGTACTCCAAATGACGCCACCCCATAGATTTATACAGGGGCATGATGATACTGGCTGATTTGTTTTCAGTCCCCTTCCTAATTTCGCTTTAGGCAGAATTTTGCTGCTGGATATACAATGCTCCCTCTACACTATGGAGTTTTGTGAGCAGAAATTCAACTTTGTGAGCTCCTGGCATTAAAGTTGTGAGCGCGCAGTTTGGCTGCTGCATAAATCAGTTGGCTCTGAAGCCCTCCTTCCTGAGCTGGGACAAAAATGTGTGAGCCGGAGGCTAAAAAGCTGTGAGCCAGCTCACACTCACTCAGCTTAGAGGGAAGACTGCTCTGAAGCCATCCTTCCGGAGCGTAATGTACCCAAGCCGACCATGTGCTCCGACCGGTTCTAACTGGTCCGACACGCGGCCAGGCAAAGTGCCTGAGCTTGGACCTTGAGGACAATAGACGCTCGGATCTTGAGTCCCCTCCAATCGGGGAACTAGGATCCGAGAGGTTAATGCAATCACTGTAAATAGACCACTCACGGATGTTTGGGATGTGTGGGGTATGTTTTCCATGGGCCATATAACATATAAACCGACCTGCAAGCCAGCGACTTTGTCTCATTCCCGATCTTCAAATAAAAGTATGAGCTGATTTCACTCGACGGACTCGTCAGTCTCAGTACTTTTCACCGAGCTAAGATATTATAGCATTGGGAAAAATGCACAGAAGGGCAACTAGAATGATAAAAGGGTTGGAACACCTTCCCTATGAAGAAAGGTTAAAGCGCTTGGGGCTCTTCAGCTTGGAGAAACGACGGCTGAGGGGTGACATGATCGAGGTTTATAAGATGATGCCTGGGATAGAGCAGGTTGAGAAAGAAGTCCTTTTCTCCCTTTCTCACAATGCAAGAACTCGTGGGCACTCCATGAAATTGCTGAGCAGTCGGGATAGAACAGATAAAAGGAAGTACTTCTTCACCCAAAGAGTGATTAACATATGGAATTCACTGCCACAGGAGGTGGTGGCAGCTACAAGCATGGACAGTTTCAAGAGGGAATTAGATAAACGTATGGAGCAGAAGTCCATCAGTGGCTATTAGCCACAGGGTATAGATGGGAACTCTCAGTCTGGGGCAGGTGATGCACTCTATTCTTGGTGCTGGAGGGGGCAGCAGTGGGAGGAGCTCCTAGTGTCCTGGCCCCACTGCTGGACCTCCTGATGGCACCTGGTATATTTTGGCCACTGTGTGACAGAGTGTTGGACTAGATGGGCCATTGGCCTGATTCAACATTGGCTTCTCTTATGTTCTTAAGACAAAAATCTGTGAGCCGGAGGCAAAAATAACTGTGAGCTAGCTCACACTAACTCAGCTTAGAGGGAACACGGGAGGCAAGCACTCCTGTCACCTACCATGCGGCTCAGCTTGGCGTTCACGAAAGTCAAGTCGTCCAGGCTCAGCAGCATCTTCTTTGACCCCCGGACGATTCGGCGATAGAAGGCGCTGCGCCTGCCAAAGAAACAGATCCCGAATGCCACAGTCGTCTCTTGCAATTGTGACTGTGAGGCGTCCCTATAATGGCACACTCGCACGGAAGACTTGGGACTGGTCCATGTGATTGGTAGCACGTTCAGTCCCGGGCATGACTTGGGTGTGGAAGGTAGGGTTGCCAACTCTGGGTTGGGAAATACCTGTAGATTTGGGGGGGTGGAGTGTGAAGAGAGGGGCGGGTTTTGGGGAAGGACCTCATCAAGGTGTAATGCCATAGAGTCCACCTGCCAAAGCAGCTGCTCTGGGTTGGGAAGTACCTGGAGAATTTAGGGGTGGACCCAGGGGAGGGCAGGGCTTAGGTAAGAGAGGAACCTCAGCAGGGTACGATGCCATGGCGCCCACCCTCCAAAACAGCCCTTTTCTCCAGAGGAACTGATCTTGGTCATCTGGAGATCCAGCGAAATAGTGGGAGCTCTCCAGCTGGCGCCTGGAGGTTGGGAACCCTATATTCCACCACCACCCCGGTGACCTGTTCTCTGATCTAATCAACTTGGTTGCCCCCTCTCTGTACTTTCCCTAGCCCTGCAATGTCCTTTTGGAGATACGGTGACCAGAACTGAACACAGTATTCCAAATGAGGATGCACCATAGACCTAGACAGGGGGTGTTACAATATCGGCCATTTTATCCCTTTCCTAATGATCCCTAACCCTAACCCTAACCCTAACACAGAGTTTGCCTTTTCCCCGGCCGCAGCAGACTGGGTTCACACTTTCACTGAGCTATCCAATCCCCTCTGGAAGCTGTCTGTGCTGGTAGCCGCTGCCACGTCCTGGGGCAGTGGATTCCACGGGTGAATGGCTCTTTGGCTGAAGAAGGACTTCCTTGCATCGGTCTGTCTGGCATCAACCAGAGCCCGGGGCCTTTTCCGTCGTGGCTCTGTCTGCTCTGCGGAATGGGCTCCCAGAAGACCACCCACCTGCGTGTTTTGAAGTGTTATTGCAAGTCACCTTGAAGCGCAAGGGAAGGCAGGAGACAGACAGACGGACGGACGGATGGATGGATGGATGGCTGACAGGTGAGGATAGATAAATAGATGATAGATACAGATAGATGGAGAGATGGACAGACAGACAGACAGACAGACAGCTCTTTTTGTAGCAGGAACTCCTTTGCCTATTAGGCGACACCCCCTAATGTAGCCAATCCTCCAAGAGCTAACAGAGCTCTTCTTTCAGGGGCTACTGTCAGCTCTTGAAGGATTGGCTACAATAGGGGGGGTGTCGCCTAATATGCAAAGGAGCTCCTGCTACAAAAAGAGCCCAGGATAGATAGATGGATAGATGGATAGATGGATAGATGGATAGATGGATGGATGGATAGATAGATAGATAGATAGATAGATAGATAGATAGATAGATAGATAGATAGATAGATAGATAGATAGATAGATAGATAGATAGATAGATAGATAGATAGATAGATAGATAGATAGATGGATGGATGGATGGATGGATGGATGGATGGATGGATGGATGGATGGATGGATGGATGGATGGATGGATGGATGGATGGATGGATGGACAGATGGACAGGCTGACCGACCGACCGACTGACCGACGGATGGATGGATGGATAGACAGGTAGACAGGTAGACAGATTGGTAGATAGATTGGTAGATAGAGCGAGAGAGTGAGCTGGATGGATGAATGGATGGATGACAGGTGAGGACAGAGAGAGGAATGGATGGATAGGTGGATGATAGGTGAGTACAGACAGATGGACGGGCAGACAGATGGACAGATGGATGGATGACAGGTGAGGATAGATGATGATGATGATGATGATGATGATGATGATGATGATGATAGATGGATGGATGGATGGATGGATGGATGGATGGATGGATGGATAGATAGATAGATAGATAGATAGATAGATAGATAGATAGATAGATAGATAGATAGATAGATAGATAGATAGATAGATAGATAGATAGATAGATGGACGGACGGCTGACAGGTGAGGATAGATAGATAGATGATAGATACAGATAGATGGAGAGATGGACAGACAGACAGACAGACAGCTCTTTTTGTAGCAGGAACTCCTTTGCCTATTAGGCGACACCCCCTAATGTAGCCAATCCTCCAAGAGCTAACAGAGCTCTTCTTACAGGGGCTACTGTCAGCTCTTGAAGGATTGGCTACAATAGGGGGGGTGTCGCCTAATATGCAAAGGAGCTCCTGCTACAAAAAGAGCCCAGGATAGATAGATGGATAGATAGATAGATAGATAGATAGATAGATAGATAGATAGATAGATAGATAGATAGATAGATAGATAGATGATAAACAGATAGATAGACAGACAGACGGATGGATGATAGTTAGATGATAGATTGACAGACAGATAAATTATATATTTATATATAGAGAGATGAATGAATGGATGGATGACAGATGAAGATAGACAGAGAGACAGATGGACTGGTGGACAGACAGATCGACAGATGGATGACAGATGAGGACAGAGAGAGAGACATGGATGGATGGATGGATGGATGGATGGATGGATGGATGGATGGATGACAGGTGAGGATAGATGATGATGATGATGATGAAGATAGATAGATGATAGATGATAGATGATAGATGATAGATGATAGATGATAGAAGATAGATAGATAGATAGATAGATAGATAGATAGATAGATAGATAGATAGATAGATAGATAGATAGATAGACAGATGAGACATAGATAGATGATAGCTAGATAGCTAGATAGATGATAGAAGATAAAAGGTGATAGATGGATGGACGGATGGACGGATGGACAGATGGACGGATAGATAGATGGATGGATGGATGGATGGATGGATGGATGGATGGATGGATGGATGGATGGACGGACAATAGGTGAGAACAGACAGATGGACAGAGAAAGAGAGAGAGAGAAAGAGAGAGAGAGGTCCTCTCAAGCCTCTGAGAATTCATAATATCTTGAATAGGGAGACTGAGGGAAAGAAAAATCTCCCACTGATTTATTTCCCCATGACTCCTTCTGTACCCCCAATGCTCAACTATCCACTGCCAGTATCCTTGCAGAAGATTATCTAGTTCAGGCACCCTGAAGTTTCCCCCTCTCTGGGAAATGGTCTCCCACAAGCGGAGGCGGAGTTCCAGGGGCCAGGAAGATGACCCGAAGCTGCCCTCCATCCTTCATGATTAATAAATCAGATCTCCAAGCCAGTCGCTGGGTGGCCGGCGATTACGCAGACTGCCTTCACGTCTGGAAAGAAGGCTAACGTCTACGGCTGAAAGAGACACCTGAGGAGCCAGCAAGAAACCCCCCCAAGCAGGACTCAGAGGACCCGAGGATGGCTTCCCCTTTCTTTCGCACAGGCGGACGGCTGACCCAACAAACCTTCCTTCTGTTAATAGGCAATCTGGGGGCTCTCGTAGCGTCCGAGAGACATCGTATTGATTCTGGAAGCGAGTCTCCGCTACTGGCGAGACCACACTCGTTCTGGATTCTCACACATTCCCCTGCCAAGGGGCAGCAGCTGAGAAAACACGCTTCCTCCCACGTCCCTGTTTTCACAAGCCGGTCGCTGGGGATGGACGGACGAAGGGGGAGAATGTCAAGAGGGGCGATTCCCAAAAAGTCGGCTGAAGTGCACGAGGGCGCCACGACCAGCGTTCCCTCTAAGCCGAGTTAGTGTGAGCTAGCTCACAGTTCTTTAGCCTCCGGCTCACACATTTTTTCGCCTTCGCTCAGGAAGGGACGGCTCCCGAGCAAACTAATTCAGGCAGTAGCCAAATCGCTCGCTCACAATTTTAATGCCAGCAGCTCTCTCGGAAAGGACGACTCCAGTGTCATGATATACATGTCTAGTGTAAGGCTGGCCTAGATGAGTTTGATCTATGTCAGTGCAGATGACAGCTGGGAGCTGTAAGGATGGCTGGTTCCAGCCAGTTTAGGGCAGTCCAGCCCAGCACTGAGTAACTTGCATCACCATGACTCAGCACTGTCCTGATTGGTCAGTGGTTGTATAAATGTATTGCTTGTACAGTGTATGTATCTCTCTCTTACTGAGTGGTTGCAGCGGAGCGCTTTGTCACTGAGAACTGGATGTCAGTGGCAGTGTTCCCTCTAAGCTGAGGAGTCTTGTGAGCAAAAATTCTACTTCGTGAGCTGCTGGCATTGAAGCTGTGGGCGAGCGATTTGGCTACTGCATAAATTAGTTTGCTCTGGAGCCAGCCTTCCCGAGCGAAGGCAAAAATGTGTGAGCCGGAGGCTAAAAGCCTGTGAGCTTGCTCACGCTAACTCATCTCAGAGGGAACATTGCCCGCAAGGCAGGCGGGGCTGAGAGAGCTCTTCCCAGGACTGCTCCTGAGACAACAGCTCTGAGAGAACTTGTGACTGGCCCAAGGTCACACCAGCAGCTGCATGTGGAGGAGGAGTGGGGAATCGAACCTGGTTCTCCCAGATTAGAGTTTGCACTCCTAACCCCTACACCAAACTGGCTCACTAGGAGGAGGGCCAAGAGGGCCAATCCTGGGGGAATGCGAGACGAAACAAAAAAGTCTTCACCCGCTGGCTAAAGGCACCAATAGAGGGAGACAGACAAATCCCCCTAGGGAGGGAGTTCCGAAGTTCGGGGGCCACGGCTGAGAAGGCCCTTTCTTGGGTTGTCAGCTGTCTAGCTTCAGATGCCGGGGACAAGCAAAACAGGGCCTCCAAAGATGACCAGAGTGTACAGGTGAGTCCATATGGGAGGAGACGGTCCTTAAGGTATGTTGGCCCCAAGCTGTAAAGGGCTTTGAAGGTCAACACCAGCACCTTGAATTGAGCCTGCATGCAAACTGGAAGCTGTCTGCATATTCGTCTCTGCAGCTGGGGACTTCCCTACAAGATATATCTATTGTTCTTTAGGTTTTTGTTATTAATGTACTATCATTAATAAGATACACTAGGGCGGGGGTGTCAAACTGGCCGCCTTCTGCTTCTTCTTCCCGTTCTGCTGCTGCTGCGTCATCGTAGGTTTGCAGCTTACAGATACACACCTGAACGGCAGACTCAAGATTGCAACAGCAGAGACTGTTTTTTGATGCAATCATTCAGAGCGAGAGGTGTCGGTTATATCAGACACAAACCGACAAAATAGTGCAAGAGTGCGAATGTTTTGAGCATGTTTTCATTTTAATTTTTAAAAAATCCCTTTGTGCCCTTTATAAAGTTTATATCTCCGCTACCTGGCATTACATTTTATGACACACGCGTGGCCCGGCCCAACAAGGTCTCATTTATATCAGAGCCGGTCCTCGTAACAAATGAATTCGACACATTGGGAAAAGTGCCGAGAAGGGCAACTAGGATGATAAAAGGGTTGGAACACCTTCCCTATGAAGAAAGGTTAAAACGCTTGGGGCTCTTCAGCTTGGAGAAACGACGGCCGAGGGGTGACATGATCGAGGTTTATAAGATTATGAATGGGATTGAGCAGGTTGAGAAAGAAGTCCTTTTCTCCCTTTCTCACAAGACAAGAACTTGTGGGCACTCTATGAAATTGCTGAGCAGTCGGGTTAGAACAGATAAAAGGAAATACTTCTTCACCCAAAGAGTGATTAACACCTGGAATTCACTGCCACAGGAGGTGGTGGCAGCTACAAGCATGGGCAGTTTCAAGAGGGAATTAGATAAACATCTGGAGCAGAAGTCCATCAGTGGCTATTAGCCACAGGGTATAGATGGGAACTCTCAGTCTGGGGCAGGTGATGCACTCTGTTCTTGGTGCTGGAAGGGGCAGCAGTGGGAGGGCTTCTAGTGTCCTGGCCCCACTGCTGGACCTCCTGATAGCACGTGGTATTTTTGGCCGCTGTGTGACAGAGTGTTGGACTAGATGGGCCATTGGCCTGATTCAACATTGGCTTCTCTTATGTTCTTATGACACCCCTGCCCTAGGGTCTTTATTGAATATATAAGGATATGATTTAAACGAATATACGAAGGCATAGTAGCTTATCAGAACTGCGTGTTTTGTTTGAGCACGGTGTCTTTCCACGTTTACTCAACCTTGCCGTGTTTCCTGTCCGTTCGTTGCCAAAACTCCAGGTGGGGCCTGGAGATCTCCTTGGAATTGCAAGCAGTCTCTAGGCTCCAGAGATCAGTTCCCCTGGAGGAAATGGCTGCTTTGGAAGACGGACTCTATTTCACCCTGCTGAGAACTGTCTCTCCCCTAAACCACATTCTCCCCAGGCGCCATTCCCAAATCTCCAGGAATTTCCCAGTGTGGAGTTGGCAGCCCTAGGTGATTGGGTTTAACTACTGTCCTCTGTCTCTCAGCAACACTGGGCCATCCAGTTGGGAATTCGGGACTAGCGAAGAAATTCTTTCTCACAGTGGGTCAAACCTAAGAAATCCCGGGAGGAGAAATTCGATCGGACTCCACTCGAAGCGTAACTTTAAGGCAGAATTAAAGGTTCCCACTTGTGGAAAACATTTGAGGGAAGGAAAAAAAAAAAGGAGTTTGGATAAGACTTGGGAAATGTCTCCGGGGGCGGGGCGGGGGAGTTCAAATCATTCTTACCAGTCAACACGTATCTACTCCTCTCATCTGTCAAAAGCACACCAGAAAGGTCAGAACCCGACTAGAATGTTGTCATAAAATTTGAACTTCGGTTACATTTCGGTACTTGGGCTGCAAAGCGTTTTAAATGCCGTCTTTAGGTTTTTAAGGCAGTAGTTCGAATGTTTTTAACTTCGTGTCCCTCTAAATTCTCTGTACACAACAGCCATCCTTAAAAATGTTAGGACGGGGTCCCTGAATTTTCAGCCTGCGGGCACCTTCAGAATTCTGGCATCATCGTCAGAAGAAGAGGAGGAGGAGGAGGAGGAGGAGGAGGAGGATGAGAACATAAGAACATAAGAGAAGCCAGTGTTGGATCAGGCCAATGGCCTGTCCAGTCCAATACTCTGTGTCACACAGTGGTCAAAAATACCCTTTAACATCAGGAGGTCCAGAAGTGGGGCCAGGACACTAGAAGCCCCTCCAAGCACCAAGAATACAGAGCATCACTTGCCCCAGATCGAGAGTTCCTATCTATACCTTGTGGCTAATAGCCACTGATGGAGGAGGAGGAGGAGGAAATTGGATTTATGCCCCACCCTTCACTACCCAAAGGAGTCTCAGAGCGGCTTACAATCTCCTTTCCCTTCCCCTCCCCACAACAAACACCCTGTGAGGCAGGTGGGGCTGAGAGAGCTCTGAGAGAACCGCTCTTGAGAGAACAGCTCTGAGAGAACTTGTGACTGACCTGCAGTCACCCAGCTGGCTACATGTGGAGGAGTGGGGAATCAAATCCACTTCTCCCAGATTAGAGTCCGTGCTCTTAACCACTACACCAAACTGGGCAAAGCCACCGAATGGCTGCCGTAGGAGGGGAAGCCAGGCACAAGATGGCTGTCCGAGCTCTCCTTCAGTCACACAGTGAAGATCCTTCCGGGGGTAGCTGTTGCTGAACCAATGGTTTTAAAAATCTGCACAGCCAAGCAACCCTCCAGTGGCCAATCAGAAGCCCTGCTGGGCAAATGCCCCACCTGGCCCCACCCACTTTCTAAAAGCACTCGGCGGGCTACAAGAAAGTGTTGGAATATACAAAGTCTATCGTGCACCTACATGAAGAGAACCAGAAGATCACCCTACAGGGCCACAGCTGAAGGACTGCTAGCTAGTACAGCTACATTAAGGACTTTCTGCTATTGCAAATTTTGTCCTTCCTGTCCTTTTGTGGGTTTTGCCCCCTTTCTTAGAGGCACAGCCCCACAAGAATTTCTCCCATAAATGCTTTCTTCAAACATTTTAAAACTTTTTTTTAAAGGCGTGCGCTCCCTTAAGCTGTAGTTGACTAATTCCTGCACCGAGCAAAGGGGTTGGAGTTGGTGACCTCTGGGATCCCTTCTAACCCCAAGTACAAGAAACTGGTCTCCTTTAAGAGAGCTTTTTCTGCCTAAGGGTCAGCTTTCTTGACTATAGAAGTCATCATTCCCACCTGCTTGCTTGTTTGAGAGCCAGTTTAGTGTAGTGGTTGGGAGTGCGACCTCTAATCTGGGAGAGCCGGGTTTGATTCCACACTCCTCCTCCACATGCAGCTGCTGGTGCGGCCTTGGGTCAGTCAGAAGTTCTCTCAGAGCTGTTCTCTCAAGAGTAGTCCTCGAGAGAGCTCTCTCAGCCCCACCTACCTACCAGCAGCTGCCTGTGGAGGAGTGGGGAATCAAACCCGGTTCTCCCAGATCAGAGTAGTTCACGCTCCTAACCACTACACCAAACTGAAGCCAGCTGGGTGACCTTGGGCCAGTCACAGTTCTTTCAGAGCCCTCTCAGCCCCTAAAAACAAGTCTAGCTCACCACTGGCATAACGCTAAGAGCTAGAACTTGTGGCTGCCAGACAATCTCAGGATCTCCTAGCCATTCGGCACACAATGTCAAATGAGAATTATTTTTAGTTATTAATTATTATATGTGTGCCACTGGTTAAGAGTGCCAGATTAGTATTCGAGAGACCTGGGCTTGAATCCTCACTTGTCTTAAGGAAGCGCCTTGGCCAGTCACCCACTCTCAGCCTAGCCTCCCTCACAGGGCTGTTGTGAGGATGAAATGGAAGAGAGGAGAATGATGTGAGCCACTTTGGGTCTCCATTGGGGAGAAAGGCAGGGCAGAAACGAAGTAAATGGAAATCAACGCTTTTTGTGAATTTGCAGGGTCCATTCCCGGCATCTCCAGTAGCTGTTTCAGGAAATGCCGAGCTCTTTACTAAGGTAGCCAGCACGGCCTCAGCAAGCTCTGGGAGACTTTGAGGGCGGAGCCTGAAGAGGGTGGAGTTTGGGGAGGATGTGATGTCACTTCTGGGTGACAGTCTAAGAAAACCCCGCCCCCCCCAGCTTAGCGGCTACAACCCAAAGCCAGGCTTCTCACGGTGGCTTTAACTAATGTCATTTTAAAAAGCTGGTCTGACCATGACCACTTTAGTGTCGTGGTTAGGAGCACGGACTGTAGTCTGGGAGGAGGAGGAGGAGGAGGAGGAGGAGGAGGAGGAGGAGGAGAAGAAGAAGAAGAAGAAGAAGAAGAAGAAGAAGAAGAAGAAGAAGAAGAAGAAGAAGAGGAGGAGCTTGGATTTATACCCCTCCCTTCACTTGGAGTCTCAGAGCAGCTGACAATCTCCTTTCCCTTCCCTTCCCCTCCCCACAACAGACACCCTGGGAGGTAGGCAGGGCTGAGGAAGTTCTGACAGAAACTGCTCTTTCAGGAAATGCTGTGCCAGAGCTTGTGACTGACCCAAGGTCACACCAGCAGGTGCAAGTGGAGGCATGGGGAATCAAACCCAGTTCTCTCAGATTAGAGTCTGCACACTTAACCACTACAGAACCGGGTTTGATTCCCCCACTCCTCCACGTGCAGCTGTTGGTGTGACCTTGGGTCAGTCACAAGTTCTCTCAGAGCTGTTCTCTCAGGGGCAGTTCTCAGGAGAGCTCTCTCAGCCCCGCCTGCCTCACAGGGTGTCTGTCATGGGGAGGGGAAGGGGAAGGAGGCTATAAGCTGCTCTGAGACTTTGATTGAAGGATGGGTTATAGGTCCAATCTCCTCTTCTTCTTCATCTAGATCAAGGGGGTCCCCAATGTGGTGTCCATGGGTGCCATAGTGCCTGCCAGCTTCTTTCCTGGTGCTCACCAGGTGTTTTTAGAAAATGGATGGGGCCGTCGGCCACTGGAGATATGATTGGCTGTAAAGGTTTTTGAAAACACGGCTTTGGTAGCAGCTGCCACCGCAGCACAAGGATTTTCAAACATGTGACTGAAGGGCAGCCATTTTGTGGCTGCGCCCACCATGCTGTTAGATCAAGGCCGGTAGCCGTGTTAGTCTGTCTGTAGGAGCAGAAAAGAGCAAGAGCCCAGTGATCCAGAGAGCCAGTTTGGTGTAGTAGTTAGGAGCCTGGACTCTACTCTGGAAGAACCGGGTTTGATTCCCCACTCCTCCACAGGCAGCTGCTGGCATGACCTTGGGTCACTCATGGCTCTCTCAGAGCTGTTTTCTCAAGAACAGAAACGAGCTCTCTCAGCCCCGCCTACCTCACAGGGTGTCTGTTGTGGGAAGGGGAAGGGAAATGAGATTGTAAACCCCTCTGAGACTCCTTCGGGTAGTGAAGATCAAATCTCTTATCTTCTTCTTCTTAAAAAGGTAAAGGTAAAGGTTCCCTTGCTCGAAAGCCAGTCGAATCCGACTCTAGGGTTGCGGTGCTCATCTCCGTTTCAAAGCCGAAGAGCCAGCGCTGTCCGAAGACGTTTCCGTGGTCATGTGGCCGGCATGACTAAACACCAAGGTGCACGGAACGCTGTTACCTTCCCACCGAAGTGGTACCTATTTATCTACTTGCAATTTCTTGCTTTCGAACTGCTAGGTTGGCAGGAGCTGGAACTAGAGACAGGAGCTCACCCTGTCATGCGGCACCCGGGTCTCGAACTGCTGAACTACTGACCTTCCAGAGCCTGCAGTTCAGCGTCTTAACCACTTGAGCCACCGCAGCTTCTTCTTCTTAAAGACTAACAAATCTTGTGGCAGGGAGATGGCTGAATTGCAACTGACAATGAAGGTCCAGGCAATGCTTCCTCCTGGACTGAATCAAAACCTAGGTTTTCTGTCTCATTACCGATGCTGATTTCTCCACTACCCTCTGCACATCACACCTCATCCCGTCATGCCTGCTGTTGTCATTCGGCATCTAAAATCACTCCTCTCTTCAAGGTATAAGGACAGAAGGACTCCCATTCTGACTGTATCTGAAGAAGTGAGCAGTGAGCCAGTTTGGTGTAGTGGTTAAGTGTGCAGACTCTTATCTGGGAGAACAGGGTTTGATTCCCCACTCCTCCACTTGCACCTGCTGATGTGACCTTGGGTCAGTCACAAGCTCTGGCACAGCTGTTCCTAAAAGAGCCGTTTCTGTCAAGAGCTCTCTCAGCCCCACCTACCTCCCAGGGTGTCTGTTGTGGGGAGAGGAAGGGAAAGGAGTTTGTAAGCCGCTCTGAGACGCCTTTGGGCAGTGAAGGGCGGGGTATAACTCCAATCTCTTCTTCTTCTTCTGATTCACAAAAGCTCATCTCCTGCCACAGATTTTGTGAGTCTTGAAGGAAGGTGCTATTAGACCCTTGCTCTTTTTCTACCACCAGGCTGTGTCAGAATTCCCATAGTGCCCACAGGCTAAAAAGGTTGGAGACCCCTGATCTAGCTTGACAATGCTGAAATAAAAGGAAGCCCGTGGAAGGATGACAATGACCATTTAGGTCCACCATGGACGGACTTTATGGGACAGCCTAGTCTTTAGTCTTTGGCCCTGCTAGGAAAATTTTTGCCCCACAAGCCACAAATTCCTGGCTTCGGGGGTGCCCTGCTCTAACCACTGCTAGCCAGCTTCTGACCAACACTGAACTCTGAACTTTTCAGGCATGAACGAAGGAGAGTCCTGCGATGCTGGGAAAGCCTCCACTGTAGTTGGGAAGAGGTTGCAGTTGAAAAGTTCCGGACCATTTTGGAATTGACGTGAAAGGTTACAGCTAACTGCTCTTGGGGGAATCTCTGCATAGGAGGGGGTGCAATTATCGGGGTTGTTTAGAAGCATTCAGCTGGCGATCAGCGGAATGCCTGCTGCGGCCTGAATTATCAGAGGACTGCCAAACACCTGGCCTGGAATAACGACCCGCATGTTTAGCACTTAGCGAGCAAAATATCCTTCCTGAAGTCTGCAGTCATTAAGCAATCCAGACCTCCCGGTAGAACTCCCTTGGAGAGTGCGAGGCCTGACAGCTCTTCGGCGAGGTGATGGACAAAACATGGAGCGGATTCTCAGAGATGACGGAGGTGGAATGCAGAGCAGGCCCAACACTACAACGAGTACCATTTTTTTGTACCAAGGACAGGAGAGTCCTATGTGCAAACTGGAATAACTAGGTAGGCATAAGCTTTCTTTTTAACCGTGTTTTCTTATTATAAATCAGTGGGATTATTGATGAGGAGGACAATCATAAGAACATAAGAAGAACCCTGCTGGATCAGACCAGTGGTCCATCCAGTCCAGCATCCTGTCCCACACAGTGGCCGAGATCCTCTGGAGGGCCAGCAACAGGGCAGAGAGGCCGAGGCCTTCCCCTGAGAAGAACCTCAGAAGAGCCCTGCTGGGTCAGACCAGTGAGGGTCCATCTAGTCCAGCATCCAGTCTCACACAGGGGCCAGCCAATTCCTCTAGATGGCTAACAAGAGGGCATAGAGGCAGAGACCTTCATATGAACCTCAGAAGAGCCCTGCTGGATCAGACCAGTGAGGGTCCATCTAGTCCAGCCTCCTGTCTCAAAAAGTGGCCGACCAGTTCCTCTGGAGGGCCAACAACAAGGCAGAGAGGCTGAGGCCTTCCCCTGACAAGAACCTCAGAAGAGCCCCGCTGGATCAGACCAGGGAGGGTCCATCTAGTCCAGCCTCCTGTCTCATGTAGTGGCCAACCAGTTCCTCTGGAGGGCTAACAACAGGGTAGAGAGGCCGAAGCCTTCCCCTGATAAGAACATCAGAAGAGCCCTGCTGGAGCAGACCAATGGTCATCTAGTCCAGCCTCCTGTCTCACGTGGTGGCCAACCAGTTCCTCTGGAGGGCCAGCAACAGGGCAGAGAGGCTGAGGCCTTCGCCAGATGTTGCCTCCTGGCACTAGGATTTAGAGGTTTAGTGCCTCTGACTGTGGAGGTTCCCCTCAATCACCATGGCTAGCAGCGGTTGACAGACTTAGCCTCCATGAATCCATCTAATCCCCATTAAAGCTGTTTATTCCTGTGGCCATCACTACATCCTCTGGCAGCGAATTCCACATTTTAATCACTTGTATAAAGATGTATTTAAGAACATCAGAAGAGCCCTGCTGGATCAGGTGCGTGGTCCCTCTAGTCCAGCATCCTGCCTCATGCAGTGGCCAGCCAGTTCCTCTGGAGGGACAACAACAGGGCAGAGAGGCTGAGGTCTTCTTCTCATGTTCCCTCCTGGCTCTGGGATTCAGAAGGTTAGTGCCTCTGAACATAGAGGTTGCCCTTAGTCACCATGGCTAGTAAGAGCATAAGCAGAGACCTGCTGGATCAGACCAGTAAGGGCCCATCTGGCCCAGAATCCCATCTCACACAGTGGCCAGCCAGTTCCTCTGGAGGGCCAACAACAGGGCAGAGAGGCCGAGGCCTTCCCCTGATAAGAACCTCAAAAGAGCCCTGCTGGATCAGACCAGTGAGGGTCCATCTAGTCCAGCCTCCTGTCTCACACAGGGGCCAACCAGTTCCTCTGGAGGGCCATCAACAGGGCACAGAGGCCGAGGCCTTCCCGTGATGTTACCCTGATGATGTTTTCTACCGCTACAGACAGACTGACAGGGATACCCGTCTTGATCTACTATGCAATTTAAGTGCAGCGGGCCCAGAAATGCAATGGGAAAGTGCGTATATTGGGGTTGTGTTTGTTTTTTTTTCAAAACGGCAAAACAAAACAGAAAATGTGGTGAAGATAAAGACACGCAACTTTGTATCTCCCAAGAAAGAAGCACGCTGGGAAAAGGAGATTTGAGCGAAAGGAGTTAAAAGTTCTGACCTGATGAGATAAACGAGGCATGTTCCCAACAGGAGCAGGAGGAGGGGAGGCAGCAAGATGATGACCAGAATGGGTGGATCCGTCCCTATAAAAGAGAGGGGTATCGACAACAGTTTCAAAGTGACAGCCGATTTCAAAATTCCAGTCTCAAAGCGACAGTTTCCAGTTTGGCCTGGAGCTGAAACAAAATACATCTTCTGTGGTCGAAGGCTTTCGCGGCCGGAGTTCATTAGCAGCTGTAGATTTTCCAGGTTGTGTGGCCGTGGCCTTGGCAATGTAGGACCTGACGTTTCGCCAGCAGCTGTGACTGGCATCCTCAGAGGTAGAACACAGAAAGATGGAGCTTCAAGGTAAAGGTAACTTTGCAGAAATCTATAACTCCTAAGCTAAATAGCCTGTCCTATTTAATCATCTGATAGAGATGAGCAGGTGAGCAGAAAAATGGTCGGCAGGTAATTTATATCTACTCAGGAAGGTGGGGTAGGGCTGAGTCATTATCTTGTAGTAGTAGCATGCTTCACAGCCTGGGGAACTCCTACATGATAATGACTCAGCCCTACCCCACCTTCCTGAGTAGACATAAATCACCTGCCTACCAGTTTTCTTCTCACCTTGACACAGAGAGTACTCCATCTTTCTGTATTATACCTCTGAGGATGCCAGTCACAGCTGCTGGCAAAATGTCGGGTCCTACAATGCCGAGACCACGGCCACACAGCCCAGAAAGTCTACAGCAACTAATAAAAATACATCATCGAGTTGAAAGGTAGCAAAAGGTTCACATTCGGGTTTCAGTTGTTAAATGCTGGAAACAGCTTGACCGTGTCACCTGCTAGGAACGCAAAGCTAAATTTTTGTTCCAAATGTTAACCCATATACATAGAAGACAGAATATTGAAAGAGTGGCCAGAGGCAGATTAATGAATTTATATGGAATGGCAAAAAAAACCCCAAGAATCAGCTTCAAAATATTACAAGAAAATGAGAGGAGGATTAGCAGTCCCAAATATAAAACTATATTACCAAGTGGCAGGTCTGGTCTGGATGGTGGACTGGGTTAAAAAACCCAAAACGAAGAATAGTAAAATTAGAAGCAGCAGATCTTAACGATGGCCGACACATTTATAGATTCAGAAACTGGACTAAAAAGCTTCAACTGTTTAGCCAGCTGCCGCAGAAAAGACCTGGACACTGTGGTGCACGTCCTGGTTACATCTAGTCTAGATTACTGCAATGTGCTCAACCTGGGGCTGCCCTTGAAGACTGTCAGGAATCTACAGTCGGAACAGGATGCCGCAGCCAGGAAGTTAACTGGAGAGGGTCGTAAGTCACAACTCCAGTCTTGGATCATCTACACTGGCTCCCAAATTATTTCTGGGCACAATTCAGGGTGCTGGCGTTGACCTTTAAAGCCCTATATGGCTTAGGACCAACATACCTGAAGGACCGCCTACTCCCTTATGAACCCACCTGACCACTACGGTCACCTCTGGAGGCCTGCTTTGGGTGCCACGAGCGAGAAGGCCCTCTGAGATTAGGTGTGTGGCAAGCCGGCAGAGGCCTTCTTGGTGGTGGCACCAAAGCTCTGGAACTTTCTCCCCAGGAAGATTTGTCTATTCCCTTTTGCTGCCATCTTCTGCCAGCAGGTGAAGACTTTTTTGCTCCGCTTGGCCTTCCCTCAATGATCCCTCCTTCTTGCCCTGGGTTCTAATTCCTGTTCTTATGTTTTTGTATGGGTATTTCAGCTTCATTTTAATTTTTTTAATGATAAGCTTTTGCTTGGTTTGATGGTTTCTAAGAGTCTTGCCCTGACCCGGATAGCCCACACTAGCCCGATCTTGCCAGATCTCGGAAGCTAAGCAGGGCTGACCCTGGCTAGTATTTGGAAGGGCGACCTCCAAGGAATACCAGGGTCGTGACGCAGAGGCAGGCAGTGGCAAACCACCTCTGAAACATCTCTTGCCTCGAGAACAAGTCTAGGTCACCACATAGTGGCACAAAATGCTAAAAAAAAAACCTAGAACTTCTGGCTGCCAGACAATCTTAGGATCTCCTGGTTATACTACAGACACTGCCATAGGATAATTAATTAATTAAGACTTTTTTTATTATGCGTGTTAGCCTGTTAGCCACCTTGGTGGTCTTGATGAGGACAGAAAGACGGAGTACCTGTGTTGTAAATAAATCATTACCACCACCAGCAAGCCGCCCTCCTGTCATTCATCACCCCAGAGAGCCCAGGAAAAGCTTTGAGGAAGCGCAATTTGGACAGCCTCCCCCTCCGGGGTTTTGGCTGCCACCTCCATCTCAACAGTACAACTCAAATTATATTAAGTGATTGTTTCTCCTTCTTGCTGAGATAAGCTCCGGGTGTTCCCCAGGAGCATTGCTAATTGGAAGGACTCGGAGTTCTTACAAAACTGTTAAGAAAACAGATCTTTAACCCTTTCCATCTGGCTGAGACGAAAAGCATTTGCTTTTCGGTAAGCAGAGAACACGACGCACCAAAATTGCCAACTGCCCGGAGAGGGGGGGGAAGTATCCTGTCCTGTTAATAGAAGCATCGAGGGGTGTTGTTTATGAACCAAAGAAGAGCCCTGCTGGATCAGACGTGTGGTTCACCTAGTCCAGCATCCTGCCTAACACAATGGACAACCAATTCCTCTGAAGGGCCAACAACAGGGCAGAGAGGCTGAGGCTTTCCCCTGATAGGAACCACAGAAGAGCCCTGCTGGATCAGACCAGTGAGGGTCCACCTAGTCCAGCCTCCTGTCTCACACAGTGGCCAACCAGTTCCTCTAGAGGGCCAACAACAAGGCAGAGAGGCCGAGGCCTTCCCCTGATAGGAACTGCAGAAGAGCTCTGCTGGATCAAACCAGTGAGGGTACACCTAGTTCAGTCTCCTATCTCACACAGGGGTCAGCCAGCTCCTCTGCAGGGCCAACAACAGGGCATAGGGGCCGAGGCCTTCCCCTGATAAGAACATAAGAAGAGCCCTGCTGGATCAGACCAGTGGTCCATCTAATCTAGCATCCTGTCTCACATAGAGACCAACCAGTTCCTCTGAGAAGAACTTCAGAAGAGCCCTGCTGGACCAGACTAGTGGTCCATCTAATCCAGCATCCTGTCTCACACAGTGACCAGCCAGTTCCTCTGGAGGGCCAACAACACAGCAGAGAGGCCGAGGCCTTCCCCTGATAAGAACATCAGAAGAGCCTTGATGAACCAGACCAGTGGTCCATTGAGTCCAGCATCCCGTCTCACACGGTGGACAACCAGTTCCTCTGGAGGACCAACAACAGGACAGAGGTTGAGGCCTTCCCCTGATAAGAACATCAGAGGAACCCTGCTGGACCAGACCAGTGGTCCATCTAATCCAGCATCCTTTTTCACACAGTGGCTAACCAGTTCCTGTGTGAGAGAGGATGATGGACTCAATGGACCACTGGTCTGGTCCAGCAGGGCTCTTATGATGTTCTTAGGTGGTTGTCTTAGGAGTTTTTTAGATTTTTTCCATTCCCCTCCCCCCCCCAGCCTTTCTTTTTTCAGATGACCAGAGCCACAGTAAACTCATCTAGAACAATTGAAGAGCTGGAAATCCAGCACCAAAATATCTACAAGCAGTGGCAGCTCTTGCCTAACTGAACACATCCAGTGTTGCCTCACGTAAAGATGAGGTCTGTGACATGGGAAGATCTGATCCCTCAGATCTTGATCACTCAGGTCAAGGTTCTTGGGGACCGGCTGTGGCCCAGTGGTAGAGCCTCTGCTTGGCATGCAGAAGGTCCCAGGTTCAATCCCCAGCATCTCCAGTTAAAAGGACCAGGCAGGAGGTGACGGGAAAAACCTCCACCTGAGACCCTGGAGAGCCATGGAGAGGGCCTGTGGCTCAGTGGCAGAGCCTCTGCTTGGCATGCAGAAGGTCCCAGGTCCAGTCCCCAGCATCTCCAATTAAGAAGGACCAGGCAGGAGGCGATGGGAAAGACCTCCACCTGAGACCCTGGAGAGCTGTAGAGAAGGGCTGTGGCTCAGTGGCAGAGCCTCTGCTTGGCATGCAGAAGGTCCCAGGTTCAGTCCCTGGCATCTCCAGTGAAGAAGGACCAGGCAGAAAGTGATGGGAAAGACCTCAACCTGAGACCCTGGAGAGCCAAGGAGACGGGCTGTGGCTCAGTGGCAGGGCCTCTGCTTGGCATGCAGAGAGTCCCAGGTTCAATCCCTGGCATTTCCAGTTAAAAGGACCAGGAAGGAGATTATTGGAAAAACCTCAACCTGAGACCCTGGAGAGCCAAGGAGATGGGCTGTGGCTCAGTGGCAGGGCCTGTGCTTGGCATGCAGAAGGTCCCAGGTTCAATCCCCGGCATCTCCAGTTTAAAGGACCAGGCAGGAGGTGATGGGAAAGACCTTTATCTGCCTGAGACCCTGGAGAGCCATAGAGAGGGGCTGTGGCTTAGTGGCAGAGCCTCTGCTTGGCATGCAGAAGGTCCCAAGTTCAATCCCTGGCATCTCCAGCTAAGAAGAACCAGGCAGGAGGTGATGGGAAAGACCTCAGCCTGAGACCCCGGAGAGCTGTAGAGAAGGGCTGTGGTTCAGTGGCAGAGTATCTGCCTGGCATGCAGAAGGTCCCAGGTTCAGTCCCTGGCATCTCCAGCTAAGAAGAACCAGGCAGGAGGTGATGGGAAAGACCTCAGCCTGAGACCCCGGAGAGCCGTAGAGAAGGGCTGTGGTTCAGTGGCAGAGCATCTGCTTGGCATGCAGAAGGTCCCAGCTTCAGTCCCCGGCATCTCCAGTTAAAAGGACCAGGCAGTAGGGGATGAGAAAGACCTCAGCCTGAGACCCTGGAGAGCTTTGGAGAGGGGCCGTGGCTCAGTGGCAGAGCATCCACTTGGCATGCAGAACGTCCCAGGTTCAGTCCCCGGCATTCCTAGCTAGATGATGGGAAAGACCCCTACCTGAGACCCTGGAGAGCTGCTACCAGTCAGAGCAGAGAATACTGACCTTGGTGGACCAGCAGTCTGATTCAGTACAAGGAAGCGCCATGTGTTCACATGATTGTGGTCTCTGCAGTGAGCGATCTCCCCAGTTAATCTTAGGGCAAACCACTGCAATTCAGGGGAAATGATATTGTCCCACCTTGCAGGGCTGTCAAAAGGGTTACACTGTATCTCAACCACCATGAGCGCTCAGAAACAGCAAAACAACGCTACACCGTTACCTTACCTCTAATGCACAGAACACCTGGATCGAACCAACACCTGGATTCGGCAGGGGGCGGGCCTCCTCCGGGGAAGTGTATGGCTCTTCCCAGGGACTGGACCAAGCCCGAGGACGTAACCAGCAAGTAGGTAGGGGATAAGCAGCTCCCTTTGCCATCTGTGTCCAGGACCACGTAATTGGCCAGCACCTTCCCCTTGCTGTCGACCTGGACCCTGCGGCTGAATCCTGCAAAGTCGAGGTTCTTCATATGTTCTGCCAACGTCACCCCCGGGAGATCAGAAGTCCCGGGCCAATGTGCCTTGTCTAAAGCTTTTGCAATGAGGTAAATAGCATCGTAGATGGTCCCAAAGAGAGGAGTCACCTGGAAAAAACAATATAACCTTAAGAACATAAGAATGTAAGAACATAAGAGAAGCCATGTTGGATCAGGCCAATGGCCCATCCAGTCCAACACTTCTGTGTCACGCAGTGGCCAAAACCCAGGTGCCATCAGGAGGTCCACCAGCGGGGCCAGAACTCCAGAAGTCCTCCCACTCCTGCCCCCCAAGCACCAAGAATACAGAGTATAACTTCCCCAAACATAAGAAAATAAGAGAAGCCATGTTGGATCAGGCCAATGGCCCATCCAGTCCAACACTTCTGTGTCGCACAGTGGCTAAAACCCAGGTGCCATCAGCAGGTCCACCAGTGGGGCCAGATCTCCAGAAGCCCTTCCACTGTTGCCCCCCCAAAACACCAAGAAGGCAGAGCATCACTGCCCCAGACATAAGAACATAAGAGAAACCATGTTGGATCAGGCCAATGGCTCATCCAGTCCAACACTCTGTGTCACACAGTGGCCAAACCCAGGGGCCATCAGGAGGTCCACCAGCTGGGCCAGATCTCCAGAAGCCCTCCCATTTTTGCCCCCCCCCAAAAAAAACACCAAGAAGACAGCGCATCACTGCCCCAGACATAGGGGCCAAAACCCAGGTGCCATCAGGTGCTCAGGTGCCCAAATCTCCAGGTATTTCCTTATCCACAGGGCTCTTTTTGTAGCAGGAACTCCTTTGCGTATTAGGCCACACCTCCCTAATGTAGCCAATCCTCCAAGAACTTACAGAGCTCTTCTTACAGGGGCTACTGTCAGCTCTTGGAGGACTGGCCACATCAGGGGTGTGCGGCCTAATATGCAAAGGAGTTCCTGCTACAAAAAGAGCCCTGCTTATCCAGAGCTGGCAAGCTTGGGCAACCCACACTGACCTGCTGCGGTTCCAGATCAGTTGTTATTTCGCCTCTTTCCTTCGCTGCCCCAAATGCTTCATAAAACGTCTGATCTCCAGACTCCAAGGTGATGGTCAAGACGGCATCGTAAGCCTCCCGGAACACGCGGTCCTTGTTGAGGAGGAAGTAGGAGTGGTTCCGGTAAGGAAGGCCGTAGAGCAGAGTGTCGTAGGGCACAAAAATGTACCTCCCGTCGGCCAGACCCATCTCCTGGGCCTGGGTTAGCAGGGCAGCCTGATCTTCCCCTCCGACCAGAGCCGAAGGCATGCACAGGACGAGAACTGCAAGGGGGAAACCAAGAGGGTTTTTTTTCCAAAAATCTTTTCTTCTGCAGAGTGGTGAAAAGTAGGGGGGAAATTTCATGAACATTAGGTTCACAAATAATTTTGTGATGTCGGAGATACCTCGGAGAGACCCGGTAAGAAAACCCAACTCTCCCCTTTTAAGTGCTTAGCCTTCCTCTTAGGGACGCCCCGATTTGGTGGGCTCCTTTCCAGTATATTGGGAGACCTGGTCTCCAGTGAACAGGTCTACCCACCCCTGGCCACTATAGTGGTAGACCTGGTCTCCAAAGAACAGGTCTACCCTCCCCTTTCCACTATATTGGTAGACCTGGCCTCTGGAGAACAGGTCTGCCCACGGCTCTTTTTGTAGCAGGAACTCCTTTGCATATTAGGACACACACCTCTGATGTAGCCAGTCCTCCAAGAGCTTACAGTAGCCCCTGTAAGAACAGCTCTGTAAACTCTTGGGGGATTGGCTATATTAGGGGTTTGTGGCCTAATATGCAAAGGAGTTCCTGCTACAAAAAGAGCCCTGGGTCTACCTGCCCCAGTCCACTATTAGCCACAAGGTATAGCTAAGAACTCTTGGTCTGGGGCAAGGGATGCTCTGTATTCTTGGTGCTTGTGGGGGGCAACAATGGGAGGGTTTCTGGAGTTCTGGTGGACCTCCTGATGGCACCTGGGTTTTGGCCACTGTGTGACACGGAGTGTTGGACTGGATGGGTCATTGGCCTGATCCAACATTGGCTTCTCTTATGTTCTTATGAGTAGACCTGGCCTCTAGAGAGCAGGTCTACCCACCCCTTTCCACCAGATTGGTAGGCCTGGCCTCTGGAGAACAGGTCTACCCACCCCAGTCCACTATATTGGTAGACCTGTCCTCCAGCTAACAGGTCTACCCACCCCTTTCCATTATATTGGTAGACTTGGCTTTGAACCGTCACCCTGCATTGACCCTTAGAAAACATACCAGCACTTGTAGGGAGGGACTCTTGCAGTCTATTTTGGTTTTTTTAGCGAAAAATGACAACCAGCATTACAGGTCTAGTATAACAGAGATGGAACAGTCACTGGCAGAACCCCGCCTAACCTAACAAACAGGAAGCTGCTTAAATGTTATCAACTTGCCCAAACTACTTATTTATTTAGATATTTATATCCCACTTTTCAGTGTGACTCAAGACAGCTTACAATCATACTGAAAAGCATAATAAGGTAAAGGTTTTCCTTGCTTGAAAGCCAGTCAAATCTGACTCTAGGGGGTGGTGCTCATCTCTGTTTCTAAGCCAAAGAGCCAGCGCTGTCCAAAGATGTTTCTGTGGTCATGTGGCCAGCATGACTAAACACCGAGGCAACACAGAATGCTCTATCACTGAAGCTCTACCTGTTTATCTACTTGAAATCTCTTGCTTTCGAACTGCTAAGTTGGCAGGAGCAGGGGGCAGAGATGGGAGCTCACTCCATCAGGTGGCACTTGGGTCTTGAACTGCCAAACTGCTGACCTTCCAGTCTATAGCTCAGCATCCTAACCTCTGAGCCACTGCAGCCCCTGAAAAGCATAATAGAGGCGTGCAAAAATATATATATGTTTTTTTCCTGACTCCATTATAGTCTATGGGGACCATTATAGTCAATGGGTCCCATAGGCTACAATGGAGAATCAATCCAGGGGTATCTGGGGCTCTGGAGGGGACTGTTTTTTGAGGTAAAGGCACCAAATGCACAGCATAGCTGCTGGTGCCTCTTCTCAAGAAACCCCCCAAGTTTCAAAAAGATTGGACCAGGGGGTCAAATTCTAGGGGCCCCAGAAGGAGATGCCCCCATCCTCCATCGTTTCCTGTGGAAGTTTGGTTGTGAGCTGAAGCAGAAATCCTCTGAGCTGGCCTCTGAAATGTTGTTTGCCAGTGCCCCCTAGCACAGCTTAGAGGGAACTGTGGATATGAGCTTTCAAGAGTAAAAGCTCCTTCCAACAAATAAGGGAGTTTTGTCTCTTGAACACTCACACCCTGAAAATCTTGAGGATCTTTAAAGCGCTACTGGACTTGAATCAAACTCCTCTATTACAGACCCTATAAGGAAGGCCGAGCACTGAAGAATAGATTCTTTTGAACTGTGGTGCTGGAGAAGACTCTTGAGAGTCCCTTGGACTGCAAGGAGGTCAAAACATTCAGTCCTAAAAGAAATCAACCCTGACTGTTCCCTGGAAGGCCAGATCCTGAAGTTGAAGCTCAATTACTATGGCCACCAAATGAGAAGGGAGCACTCACTGGAGAAGACCCCGATGCTGGGAAAGGTTGAAAGCAAAAGAAGAAGGGGGCGGCAAAGAATGAGATGGTTAGACAGTGTCATCAATGCAACAAACATGAAATTGAGCAAACTTCAGAGGACAGCGGAAGACAGGAGGGCCTGGCGTGATCTGGTCCACGGGGTCACGAAGAGTCGGACTCGACTGTGCAACTGAACAACAACAACAACATTACAGACCAGCATGGCTACCCTCCGGAAACTTTCCTGACCTTCCCAATCTCCCTCCCTCCCTCTGCTGGGCAAAGGATCATTTCCACCCTAGATAGTGTGAAAGTGTACAATTAAATTGTAACCAGACCATGATGACCCTAGGCAGTTCTGCCTCATGGGGTTTTCAAAGCAAGAGATGAGCAGAGGTGGTTGACCATTGCCCGCCTCTGCGTAGCAACCCTGGACTTCCTTGGTGGTCTCCCATCCAAGTCCTAACCAGGGCTGATTCTGCTTAGCTTCTGAGATCTGATGAGATCTGGGCTAGCCTGGGCTCTCCAGGTCAGGGCAAGAGACATACAGAGGGGACTTGCAATTGCCTGCCTCTGCGTAGCAACCCTGAACTTCGTTGACGGTCTCCCATCCAAGTACTGACCATGGCTGACTCTGCTTAGCTTCTGAGCTCTGACTACTCTGAGCTATTCAGATGTCTTGTTGACTTCTACAGTGGCGGAAAGTGCCATCAAGTCACACTTTTGGTGACCTGCCATGAGGTCTCCAAGGCAAGAGATGAGCAGAAGTGGTCTGCCATTGCCTCCCTCTGTGGAACAACCCAGGCCTTCCTTGGTGGTCTCCCATCTAAGTGCTAACCAGGACTGACCATGCTTTGCTTCCGAGCTCTGACAAGATCCGGCTAGGCGGGGCCACCCGACTCACCTTTAATGTCCCCAGTGGCCTGAATCCGTGCCCAAGTCCCTTCGGCTCTTGACTCTCCATCGCCAATTGTTGTAACAAGTTGGACGTGTAGTCCCTGGTTCCTCAAGGCGGTGGCCAGTTGATTGGCCGTGTCCAGCCAGAAGTCTCCTTGGGAAGAGACGATGCCGACGTGAGCCCAGTTGAAATATTTCAGCACAGCCACAAGGACACTGGCGGACGAGGGCAGCGTCCCGACGAGCGAGGGGTGGCAGTTTGGACGGTCCAGGTCATAGTTAAAACATGTCCATGAGAAGATGGCTTTCTTCCAGGTCTTACTGAGCAAGGAGGCTGTTTCACAGGAGCCAGGATTCAGAGGGCCCACAAAAGCTGAAAAAAGTCTTTCATAGCCTGTGAATCTGGCTAGAGCTCTGCAGGTCTGGCAGTCCTCTTCTAGCAATGTCCAGTCCAATTCATGGGCAACGTTAAATGAAGGGTCTTTCTTTATTCGTTGCATAGCTAACTTAGCAGCCACTTGGGGAAAGGCCTTGGAGAAAAACGGGTCGCAGCTCCACGGCCCGACCAGGCCGATTTTAAAGACCGTGCCGCCTACCGGAAGAGGAGGCGTTATCGTCCCGAGAGCGACACACCATAATCCCACAAATGACCTATAAGATTTCCAAGTGTTAAAAAACCGGGTCTTTTGAGCAATCTCTGGAGGAATGCAGCTAAAACACGATGGAATCACAGCCATCGTTCTGTAGCAGGTGAGGAACAAGGCAAAGGTTTTAAGGAAATGTGAGCTTCCAGGGGAACGGTACGTGATCCAAAGCACAGTTAAATGTAAGTCCTTCGGGGGGCATGAAGACAAGCAAATCACAGACCGCTGGGTTAGGTTTGCGTTGGGTGGAGGTCTCTAAGAGTGCCTGACCTGGACAAATAGATGATAGAGGGGATGAATAAAAGTGAAATGTTAGATACGGGCGACCAAAAAAAAGCAAATAACGTACAGATTCTGTCATAGAGATACTAATGAATTTGTCATCGCTGCTGGTCCAACTTGAAAATCATTGCTTTGAGTCAGGTTAAGACTATAAGAACGTAAGAGAAGCCACGGTGGGTCAGACCAGTGACCCATCCAGTCCTACACTCCCACAGTGGCCAAAAGCTAGGTGCCATCAGGAGGTCCACCGGTGGGGCCAGAACTCCAAAAGCCCTCCCACTCTTGACCTCCAAGCACCAAGAAGACAAAGTATCACTGCCTCAGACAGAAGAACATAAGAGAAGCCATGTTGGATCAGGCCAATGGCCCATCCAGTCCAACACTCTGTGTCGCACAGTGGTCAAAACCCAGTTGCCATCAGGAGGTCCACCAGCAGGGCCAGAACTCCAGAAGCCTTCCCACTCTTGACCTCCAAGCACCAAGAAGACAAAGCATCACTGCCCCAGACAGAAGAACATAAGATAAACCATGTTAGATCAGGCCAATGGCCCATCCAGTCCAACACTCTATGTCACACAGTGGCCAAAACCAGCAGGGCCAGAACTCCAGAAGCCCTCCCTCTGTTGCCCCCCAAGCACCAAGAAGACAGAGCATCACTGCCCCCAGACAGAGTGTTCCCTCTCTCCCTCGTGGCTCATAGCCACTCATGGACCTCTGCTCCATATGTTTATCGAACCCCCTCTTGAAGCCATCTATGCTTGTAGCCGTCACCCCTTCCCGTGGCAGTGAATTCTCCCTCCGACCACTATGCAACTTGAACCCAAGAAAGTTTTCATGCCATTTTCTGTTTCCCGTTACCAAATTTTCTCCATTAAAATTAACAGTCGGTAGCCTGCCTCCGGTCTTGACCTAGATGGCCCGGGCTAGCACAATCTCTTCGGAAGTCAGAAGGTAAGCAAGGTTGGCCCTGGTCAGTCCTTGGATGAGGGTGTCAGAAGCCCTGGGTTGTTACGCAGAGGCAGACAACGGCAAGCCACCTATGTGTGTCTTTCGCCCTGACCTGGATGGCTAGCCCAATTTCATCAGCTTTCGGGAGCTAAGCAGGGTTGTCCCCGGTTTGTCCTTGGATGGGAGACCACCAAGGAAGTCCAGGGATGCTATGCAGAGGCAGGCAATGGCCAAACACCTCTGCTTGTCTCTTGCCTTGAAAACCCTCCATAACCCAGCTGTGATTTCATGGCATTCTCCACCACCACCGTCCTGCCTTAGGCTAGAAGACGTTCCTATGGCTTAAGGAGGCTGTCGGAGGAAAAACCACTCAACGTTGAAGGAAGTCTCGATACCCTGGAGGACGGCTTCAGACTTCACTCACTGGGTGTGGTAGGAGACAGGAGAACAGAAAGGGGAGGGAAGAAAAATGAACCCAAAATAAAGAATTCAGTACCTGAAAAGGTTAGTCCAAGACAAAAGAGGGCGGAATTTAAAATCCACTTAAAAAACATACGTGTATTTATTAAACACAGATTAAAACATTATATAGGGGCCCATTCATACCTCAATAAAGAATTGTAAAAATATACACAAGGGCTGATAAGATAGACCAGACGCGTTTCGGCCTTAGCAGGACTTCTTCAGAGGTCTAATACAAAATGCATATGGAACACATTGGCTATTGTATAGACAGAAATGCATACAACCACACATACATAAAGTTTAAAATCAATAAAGACCAGAAAACAGAGGAAAGTTTAACCACTGGGCAAGGAAGAAAAATACAAAATTGCAAATGAGGCCTCCAGTACAATCACATGTCCAGTGGTGCTCCTCTCTGGTCAGTTATATATTTTTTTTCAAAGATTGTATGGCCAATTGTTCCATAAAATGTTCCTTCAATTAAAAGCACAGAATCACGGAGTCGGAAGGGACCCTACGGGCCATCTAGTCCAACCCCCCTGCTCAATGCAGGGTTAGCCTAGAGCATCCCTGACTAGGGTCTGTCCCGCCACTGCTCGAAGACTGCCAGTACTGAGGGGGCGCTCACCCCCTCCCCAGGCAGCTGATTCCCCTCTTGCACAACTCTGACTGTCAAAAAGTTCTCCCTAAGAACCAGCTGGTGACTTCCCGCCCTTAGTTTAAACCCCTTCTTGCGAGTCCTCTCCTCTGCTGCCCACAGGAACAGCTCCCTGCCCTCCTCCTCCAAGTGGCAGCCCTTCAGATTACTTCAAGAGAGCCATCCTGTCCCCCCCTCCACCTCCTCTTCTCCAGACTGAAACACTCCCAAGTCCCTCCGCCTTTCCTTTTTTTAAAAAAAGAGAAATTTTATTAACAGGATATAATAATACGTTCCATAATTGATGCGGTAGCTCAAGTGGTTAAGACGCTGAACTGCAGGCTGTGGAAGGTCAGTAGTTCAGCAGTTCAAGACCCGGGTGCTGCGAGACGGAGTGAGCTCCCGTCTCTGCTTCCAGCTCCTGCCAACCTAGCAGTTCGAAAGCAAGAAATTGCAAGTAGATAAATAGGTACCACTTCGGTGGGAAGGTAACAGCGTTCCGTGCACCTTGGTGTTTAGTCATGCCGGCCACATGACCACGGAAACGTCTTCGGACAGCGCTGGCTCTTCGGCTTGGAAATGGAGATGAGCACCGCAACCCTAGAGTCGGATTCAACTGGCTTTCGAGCAAGGGAACCTTTACCTTTACCTCCGTAATTGATAACCAATTCTTAACATATCCTTTTCCCCAGTTTCCTGTCCCCCCCACTCCCCTGGCTTCCAGCGACGCTCCACCCCCATTAATATTTCTATCAACATTTTCTTACATTCAATTCTTATTCAATATTCAATCATCATTTTCAATATTTTCTTTTTCTATATCTCACTATTAGGTAACACTTCTAATACAATTCATTTTAAGTCCCTCAGCCTTTCCTCACGGGGCTTCTTGGTCTCCAGACCCCGCATCATCCTCATCGCCCTCCTCTGCTATTGCATATAAATGGCAATATAAATAATATAAAACAGACACAAATTAGGGATTGTTGTTGATACACCTTACTATTCTTCACCTGTACGCAGGGCTCTTTTTGTAGCAGGAACTCCTTTGCATATTAGGCGACACACCCCTAATGTAGCCAATCCTCCAAGAGCTTACAGTAACCCTTGTAAGAAGAGCTCTGTAAACTCTTGGAGGATTGGCTACATTAGGGCTATATTGCCTAATATGCAAAGGAGTTCCTGCTACAAAAAGAGCCCTGCATGTACGTAGTTTAAGGTGGAGAGACATCTTGGTCTGCAGTAGAAATACAAGATTAAAGGCCAGTAACACCTTAAAGGCAACCCAGGTTTCTAGGGTATAAGCTTTCAAAAGTCAAGGCTCTCTTCATTAGGTGTCTGACAACTGGAGATTTCTCCCTTGAAAGCCTATACCTTGGAAATCTTGTTGCTTTTTAAGAAGAAGAGATTGGATTTATACCCCGCCCTTCACTACCCAAAGGGGTCTCATAAGAACATAAGAACATAAGAGAAGCCAATGTTGAATCAGGCCAATGGCCCATCTAGTCAAACACTCTGTCACACAGCGGCCAAAAAGACCAGGTGCCATCAGTAGGTCCAGGAGTGGGGCCAGGGCACCAGAAGCCCTCCCACTGCTGCCCCCTCCAGCACCAAAAACAGAGTGCAGCACCTGCCCCAGACTGAGAGTTCCCATCTGTACCCTGTGGCTAATAGCCACTGATGGACTTCTGCTCCAGATGTTTATCTAATTCCCTCTTGAAACTGTCCATGCTTGTAGCTGCCACCACCTCCTGTGGCAGTGAATCCCATGCGTTAATCACTCTTTGGGTGAAGAAGGACTTCCTTTTATCTGTTCTAACCCGACTGCTCAGCAATTTCATGGAGTGCCCACGAGTTCTTGTATTGTGAGAAAGGGAGAAAAGGACTTCTTTCTCAACCTGCTGGTACCCAAATAGCGAGTGTTGGTAAGTGTGTCTTCAGTAACTTTCCGTAGCAGGGTGTAACACTGTGTACATGAGAGGTATACATGCAGATAGAACCACAGGGTTGGAAGGGACCTCCTGGATCATCTAGTCTGACCCCCTGCATAATGCAGGGAATTCACAAATACCTCCCCCTCCACACCCGCAGTGACTGCTGTTCCACACCCAGAAGATGAAGAAAGAAGAAGAAGAGAAGATTGGATTAATACCCTGCCCTTCACTTGGAGTCTCAGAGCAGCTTACAAGCTCCTTTCCCTTCCCCTCCCCACAACAGACCCCCTGCGAGGTAGGTGGGGCTGAGAGAGCTCTTTACAGAACTCTCCTTGACAGAACAGCTCTGATAGAACTGTGGCTTGCCCAAGGTCATCCGGCAGCTGCAAGTGGAGGCGTGGGGAATCAAACCCGGTTCTCCCAGATTAGAGTCCGTGCACTTAACCACTACACCAGACTGGATCTCTGGACTCAAATCTTGCACTGCTCGACTCCAATCAAGCTCTCCCCATGCGCAGTTTTGCTGCCCCGATACTAAACTGATTGTCTCGCTTTTTCGTTGTAAATTTAAAAAATTAAATATAAGATGGGGAAAAAATCAAACTCTGTTTCCTTTCTGCACGGCCACGTGAAATCCACTCACCTTGGTTCTCCTCGGCAGGATTCCCATAGAAGAAGAAGAAGAAGAAGAAGAGATTGGATTTATACCCCGCCCTTCACTGCCCAAAGGCGTCTCAGAGCGGCTGACAAACTCCTTTCCCTTCCCCTCCCCACAACAGACACCCTGGGAGGTAGGTGGGGCTGAGAGAACTTCTGACAGAAACTGCTCTTTTCAAGAACAGCTCTGACAGAACTGTGGCTTGCCCAAGGTCATCCAGCAGGTGCAAGTGGAGGAGTGGGGAATCAAACCCGGTTCTCCCAGATTAGAGTCCGCGCACTTAACCACTACACCAAACACAGCAGCGAAACTCTCCGCCGTAATGCAGAAACCTCAACGGCTGGAGAAAAAGAGTCGATTAGCAGATTCTAGGAAGTGCCTTCACTGATTCTTACAGGTTGAAGGGGAGGGGGCTGATTTTTGAAGTGAGTAAATAGTGTTGAATCGGCAGATGTGGCACCTGGTGATTTGGTCCCTTGTAATCTGGGGCGCACCAAGGCATGCGTCTGCAGCACCAGGGACAGCTCCCCCCGTGGGGATCCTAATTAGCGCTGCTTTAACAAGAGCTCTGTGCAATGGGCTGCGTATTAGTGAATTGAGGCGACCCCGTTGGAGGTTCTTCCCTCGTTTCCACTCCGTCTTCATTCACAGTTGATCGCTGCTGTAATATTCTCCCTAACCTGTGTGTTCCGGTGCATCTCCGAAAACGTCTCTGTTTTAAATCTCGGCTCCATCCTCGCCTCTGCATCGCATTGAAACAGCAAGAAGAAGAAGAAGAAGAAGAGGAGGAGCAGGGGGAGGAGGAGGAGGAGGACGAGGAGGAGGAGGAGGAGGAGGAGATTGGATTTATACCCCACCCTTTACTACCCAAAGGAGTCTCAGAGCGGCTTACAAACTCCTTTCCCTTCCCCTCCCCACAACAGACACCCTGTGAGGTAGGCGGGGCAGAGAGAGCTCTGACAGAAACTGCCCTTTTTCAAGAACAGCTCTTGTCAGAACTAGGGCTTGCCCAAGGTCATCCAGCCAGGTGCAAGTGGAGGACTAGATGGACCCTCCCTGGTCTGATCCAGCAGGGCTCTTCTGAGGTTCTTATCAGGGGAAGGCCTCGGCCTCTCTGCCCTGTTGTTGGCCCTCCAGAGGAACTGGTTGGCCACTGTGTGAGACAGGAGGCTAGACTGGATGGACCCTCACTGGTCTGACCCAGCAGGGCTCTCCTTAGGTCCTTATCAGGGGATGGCCTTGGCCTCTGTGTCCTGTTGCTGGCCCTCCAGAGGAACAGGCTGGCCACTGTGTGAGACAGGATGCTGGACTACATGGACTACTGGTCTGATCCAGCAGGGCTCTTCTGATGTTCTTCTCAGGGGAAGGCCTCGGCCTCTCTGCCATGTTGTTGGCCCTACAGAGGAACTGGTTGGCCACTGTATAAAACAGGATGCTGGACTAGATGGACCACTGCTCTGATCCAGCAGGGCTTTTCTGAGGTCCTTATCAGGAGAAGGCCTTGGCCTCCATGCCCTGTTGTTGGCCCTCCAGAGGAACAGGTTGGTCATTGTGTGAGGTGGGAGGCTGGACAAGGTGGACAGCTGGTCTGATCCAGCAGGGCTCTTCTGATGTTCTTATCAGAAACTAGCAAGTTAAGAGGCAGGACTCTAATCTGGAGAACCAGGTTTGATTCCCCACTCCTCCACATGAAGCCAGCCAGGCGACCTTGGGCCAGTCACAGCTCTCTCGGAGCTGTTCTCTCAAGAACAGTCCTCGAAAGAGCTCTCTCAGCCCCCCAATAGCACAAAACATGCGGCAAACGGTGAAACGAAATGGGATGGCAACGTTAGAGGGACAATGCAAAAGCTTTCGGCAAACCGAGCCATGGGAACTATCTAAAACTTCACAGACAATGGGGTTGGATCCAGCTAGATTTTCCCCCTCCACCTCGCCATTTCTGTTTCTTACTAGAACCCTGGTCCCAAGTGGCTTTGGTCTATGTAGGCCTCATAATCCCCAGTGTAGCCTTTTCGGTGGCAAGAGGGACCCCCGCTTCCCTTTTGCGCCAGCAGAAAAGTTGGCTGGATCCAACCCATTCACTATGATCCAGTTCCTTTTACAGAAAGGCCCTCTGGCTAAATCACACCCAGCGTCCTTCTAATGCAGCGTTCTGTTTTCCAACAGTGCCCAGCTGGATGCCATTGAAAAAGGGTGGATAACTAGGGCATGACCACACCGGGAACCCTCGTATTTTCTCTTAGTAATATTTGCAGGTAAAGTTGCAAGGAACGGTATGAGAAAAGGGACTGTTTTTTAAAAAAAAATCTTTGTGTGCATGACACTTACAGATGTTTAGTGGGGTGGTGGAAAGTGCCATCAGGTTGTGGCTGACTTACGGTGAAAGGGTTTTGAAGTCAAAAGACACACAGAGGTGTTTTTCCACTGCTTGTCTCACACAGTGGCCAACCTGTTCCTCTGGAGGGCCAACAACAGGGCATAGAGGTCGAGGTCTTCCCCTGATAAGGATGTCAGAAGAGCCCTGCTGGATCAGAGCAGTGGTCCATCTAGTCCAGCAACCTGTTCTTTACAGTGGCCAACCAGTTCCTCTGTAGGGCCAACAACATGGCAGACAGGCCGAGGCCTTCCCCTCTGGAGGGCCAACAACAGGGCATAGAGGCCGAAGCCTTCCCCTGGTAAGGACATAAGAAGATCCCTGCTGGATCAGACCAGCGAGGGTCCATCTAGTCCAGCATCCTGCCTCACACAGCGGCCAACCAGTTCCTCTGGAGGGCCAACAATGGGGCACAGAGGCCGAGGCCTTCCCCTGATAAGAACCACAGAGCAGAGAGTTTGAGGCCTTCCCCCATAAGAACATAAAATGATCCCTGCTGGATCAGACCAGTGGTCCATATAGTCCAGCATCCTTTTTTACACAACGACCAGCCAGTTCCTCTGGAAGGCCAACAATGGGGCAGAGAGGCTGAGGCCTTCCCCTGAAGAGCCCAGCTGGATCAGACCAGTGACCTTCAGTCTTCCCCAGCATCAGGGTCTTCTCCAGGGAGTGCTCCCTTCTCATTTGTTCGCCAAAGTATTTGAGCTTCAGCTTCAGTCTCTGGCCTTCCAGGGAACAGTCAGGGTTGATTTCTTTTAGGACTGACTGACTGGATCTCCTTGCAGTCCAAGTACTAACCAGGGCTGACCCTGCTTAGCTTCCAAGATCTGACGAGATCGGGCTCGCCTGGGCCATCCAGGTCAGGGAAATGTTCAGCCAAAGGCCCTGCTGGATCAGACCACTCTTCTCCAGCACCATAATTCGAAAGCATCTATTCTTCAGCACTCAGCCTTCCTTATGGTCCAACTCTCACAGCCGTACGTGACTACTGGGAATACCATTGCTTTGACCATGCAGGCTTTTGTTGGGCAGGGTGATGTCTCTACTTTTTATTATGCTGTCTAGGTTTGCCATCGCTTTCTTCCCCAGGAGCAGGCATCTTTTAATTTCATGGCTGTAGTCGCCATCTGCCATGATCTTGGATCCCAGGAGGAACGTGAAGTCTGTCACTGCTTCCACGACTTCCCCTTGGTCACCGTAGTCCGGCATCCTTTTTTACACAGTGGACGGCCTTCATGAATGCCTTAGACAAATTGGGACCATCTATCAATTTTGTTCCCGTTAGAACTGGTAAATTTATTTGTACTTGATTCTGATCTAGACAACAGTACATTTAGTTACTTTGACTTGGGTATTATATCCATTAAAACAATGCTTAGGAATGACGGTTGCACAAAACTAACAAAACATAGAAAATAAAGAACTAGACCTAACTTTAGACAAATTTGGTATTGCGATATTGGTTTAAGACTCGTCTTTATCTGGACAATCAAAATTACTTTATATTATAGGCTCAAAAATGTTACCTCTAGAATTGTGAACTAAGCTGCTGATGTATATATATTTTATATGTATGTGATATGAATATAAAATATGAATATAAAAATGTTGGTTGCTATGTAACTGTTCACTTTGACAATAAAAATACAAATATACAAAAGGGGGGGAAGAGAAAAAAGATATTACAGGGTTTTTCTTTGTTTTTTTCATTCTGTTGAAACTCTGTAAGTCCTGATCATTTTAACAGTTTCTCCAAGGGAACTGATCTTAAGAACATAAGAGAAGCCAGTGTTGAATCAGGCCAGTGGCCCATCTAGTCCAACACTCTGTCACAAAGCGGCCAAAATATACCAGGTACCATCAGGAGGTCCAGCAGTGGGGCCAGGGCAGCAGAAGCCCTCCCACTGCTGCCCCCCCCAGCACCAAGAATAGAGTGCAGCACCTGCCCCAGACTGAGAGTTCCCATCTATACCCTGTGGCTAATAGCCACTGATGGACTTCTGCTCCATCTGTTTATCTAATTCCCTCTTGAAACTGTCCATGCTTGTAGCTGCCACCACCTCCTGTGGCAGTGAATTCCATATGTTAATCACTCTTTGGGTGAAGAAGGACTTCCTTTTATCTGTTCTAACCCGACTGCTCAGCAATTTCACGGAGTGCCCACGAGATCTTGCATTGTGAGAAAGGGAGAAAAGTACTTCTTTCTCAACCTGCTCAATCCCATTCATAATCTTATAAACCTCGATCATGTCACCCCTCAGCCGTCGTTTCTCCAGAAACATAAGAGTTCGAAGAGATCCCAGCGGTCATCTATTCCAACCCCCCGCACAATGCAGGAAATTCACAGCCCACCCCCCAATCACACACACTCCCCCAGTGACTTCGGTTCCATGCCCAGAGGAAAGCAAAAAAAACCCCAAACCCTCCAGGATCCCTGGGCCAAACTGGCCTGGAGGGAAATTCCTCCCTGACCCCAAAGTGACATTACCCTGGGCACGTAAGAAAGGGCCACAGCAGTCGAGCAATGGCTCAGCCCTTCCTGTCCTCCCTCTTGTCATCTACGTAAATTCCCAGAATCAGCACTGCTGTCAGAATGGCCGTCTACCCTCTGCTTCAAAACCTCCATCTTGGTGGCCTGGGGAATCAATTGTGATTGCGGGAGATCTCCAGGCGATAGCTGGAGGTTGGGAACCCTATGTTTCAGTCCAACTTCATCTCTTCTAGGCCACCGTTTCTGTTCGATGGAAAGAAGCGCCTGCGGACTCCTGCAAAGCCCTGGCCCGGTTTTCCCAGCTGGTGACGCGATCTACTAATGAGCTCTTGCGTGGTTTTGCGCCTCTTCCTGTGTGCCGTTTTCCAAAGCTGTCTTTTGCAGGCACCCTGGGTCTTGGAAGAGGCTCCGCTCAGCAGCTTTGGCTGGGAAGGGACTGCGCTCGGTGGGGAAGGCAGAAGCGAGTCCAGACTTGCCCGGAGAGCCAGTTTGGTGTAGTGGTTAAGTGCGCGGACTCTAATCTGGGAGAACCGGGTTTGATTCCCCCACTCCTCCACTTGCGCCTGCTGATGTGACCTTGGGTCAGTCACAAGCTCTGGCACAGCTGTTCCTGAAAGAGCAGTTTGTGTTAGAGTTCTCCCAGCCCTGCCTACCTCCCAGGGTGTCTGTTGTGGGGAGGGGAAGGGAAAGGAGTCTGTAAGCCGTTCTGAGACTCCAAGTGAAGGGTGGGGTATAAATCCAGTCTCCTCTTCTTCTTCGTCTTCTTCTTCTTCTTCTTGCATGAATGGCATTGCCTCTTTCTGGTCCCCTTGGTGGAAAGCACAGCCTCTCCAGTACAGCTAAGAAAAAAGACTAGATACCTTCTGAGTACCACGGGCTCTACCCCTTACATCCCCCTCTCATTTGAACCCATTATTTTTATATATTTTTCTGTACCTGGTAATGTGTATATCTGCCAGCACACTTCATGCTTCTGATGAAGTGGGGATCCAGTCTACAGAAGCTTCCGCTGCAAAACATCTATTAGTCTTTCAGGGACCGCAACAGCCCTGCTCTGTTTGGGCTTCTTTTAGGATGTACTACACGAAACCCGATGTACTACATGAAATCCTCACCCTTCATTTGAAAACCTGAGACGACTCTTTTTCAGGAGAATTTCATTTTACGTCAGCGGCCGGGGGAGAGGAACCTTTTAGTTCAAAATAGCATCCAGCTCTTTGGAATTGTAATTCTGGTATGCGGGGGCACCATATAATTAGTAGCTGGGTATTTTCTTTGGGAAGTTATTTTCCAAGATTCGATGGTGAGCTTAAAGCTGTTTTGGGGTGGCACTGGGATGGCAATTGTACATGTTGTATGATAGTGCTATAACGCGTTTTGATTTTTTTTTTCATAGACTGTAATCTAGGGGAACCAGGTTTGATTCCCCACGCCTCCACTTGCAGCTGCTGGATGACCTTGGGCAAGCCATAGTTCTTTCAGAGCTGTTCTCGCAAGGGCAGTTTCTCTCAGAGCTCTCTCAGCCCCACCTACCTCGCAGGGTGTCTGTTGTGGGGAGGGGAAGGTAAAGGAGATTGTAAACCACTCTGAGACTCTGAATGAAGGGTGGGGTATAAATCCAATCTCTCCTCCTCCTCCTCCTCCTCCTCCTCCTCCTCCTCCTCCTCCTCCTCCTCCTCCTCCTCCTCCTCCTCCTCTTCTTCTTCTTCTTCTTCTTCTTCTTCTTCTTCTTCTTCTTCTTCTTCTTCTTCTTCTTCTTCTTCTTCTTCTTCTTTCTGATGGACTGTTAGGGAATATTCTCTACCTCTGTTGACATGAAAAACTGGCAGAGGTAAAAAAGGCACTCCAGAGTCTTGCAGAGATTGCAGAGTCTTGGCTCCATGGGCGTTTGAGAAAACAATCACTTCCAGCCAAGGGGGGAATCAAACCTGCACCATTAAATCGGCGCCCACCTCTCAGGAAAGGCTTCATATAAATCTGGTGGTTGTTGTAATTGAAAAATGAATAAAACTACTTGGGAATAAATCTGGCGGTAACGTGTCCTCCCCTGGGGATTTTCTGAAGGACACTGAGGCAATTCATCTTCTAATATCAAATTCTGAAACTGGCGCCCATTCCACCCATCCAGTTAAATCCGGATATGCATCCCGTTGGTGTAACAACAAGGACAACAACAATAGGCTGTGGCCAAGGTGGTTAAGATGCTGAACTGCAGGCTGTGGAAGGTCAGTAGTTTGGCAGTTTGAGACCCGGGTGCCGCATGACGGAGTGAGCTCCCGTCTCTAGTTCCAGCTCCTGCCAACCTAGCAGTTTGAAAGCAAGAAATTGCAGGTAGATGAATAGGTACTGCTTTGGTGGGAAGGTAACAGCGTTCCGTGAGCCTTGGTGTTTAGTCATGTCGGCCACATGACCACAGAAATGTCTTCGGACAGCGCTGGCTCTTCGGCTTGGAAACGGAGATGAGCACTGCAACCCTAGAGTCGGATTCGACTGGCTTTCGAGCAAGGGAAACCCTTTACCTTTAAGGTAGTCCAAGTATTGACATGTGAGCTCCGGAGGTGCCATTAGGGGACGTAGATATGGAACGCAGGTCCGTCGGCACTCTCGGGGTGATGAGATCAAGACACTGTCTTTCCCAACGACAGATACGTGTCTGCTCGAGGCTGTATCCAAAATGATAGCTGACTGCGCCAGTGAAACCGTCCTGCACACATGGCTGGACTGGTTGGCACTGCACCAAGAGAGGACTATATTTGCCCAGGGCTGTAGAAAAAGCCCAGCAGGAACTCATTAGCGTAATAGGCCCCACCCAACAGCAGGAACTCATTAGCATTTTAGGTCACACCCCCTGACAACACAGCTCATTAGGATATTAGGCCACACCCCCATGTTGCCAGGAGTGGGGTCATCCAGCCACACCCACTTTTTGCTTCTTATTCCGTTGACCTTGTTTGTTGTCAAAACCCAGGGCTTTTTTTGTAGCAGGGACTCCTTTGCATGTTAGGCCACACAGCCCTCATGTAGCCAATCCTAAGGAGTTTCTGCTGTTGGGCGTGGCCTATTGTGCTAATGAGTTCCTGCTGGGCGTGGCCAACTCAGGAGCCAGCCGGAACTCCATTCCTGCGCGTTCCTGCCCAAAAATAGCCCTGTATTTGCCCTGTGCCAGCTCTGGCTCTAACCTGGCCTGGGCACCACCTTTACGGGGCTTGGGCTAACACCAGCTTATTTTTTTTTATCGTGCCTTTTTATTCTTTCAAACGATACAAGGAATCAGCTGTTTCGATACTGGCTTTCGGCAGGGTTGTTACGGATTTCCAAAGGGAGCCAGATGGGTGTGCCTAAACTGAAAGGAATCCAGTCGATGATTTTGCAAACTACAGGGGAAATAATGATGTCCGTAAAGCCCCAGGCTCCCTTTGCGGGCCCAGGTGCAGCTGGCAAATACACTTTTGCAAAAAAAGGTTCTCAGCCTGATGTTACACTTTGCTCAGATTTCTGGAGAGGAAAGCTGATTTAGAAGACGCAAGGGGGACACAGATTACTGTTTAATTATCAGTGGCTACATTACCTGGGTGCTACTTTGAAAGAGGGCGTTATGTGACCCAGATTCACACCCCTACTTTTGAAAGAAGTGTGCATTTACCTTGGACCAGTGATTTTTACAGAACACGTTTACGACTAGCCTTTCCATATGCAAAAGAACCTCCTCAGGAAACACCTAATCCAGATGCAAAAGAACCTCCTCAGGAAAGCTCCTCCATTAGCATGTTCATAGCCTGTGGAAATCCTACAAGATAATGACTCAGCCCTACCCCACCTTCTGGAGTAGATATAAATCACCTGCCTACCATTTTTCTTCTCACCTTGACACAGAGAGTACTCCGCCTTTCTGTGTTAGACCTCTGAGGATGCCAGTCACAGCTGCTGGCAAAACGTCAGGTCCTACAATGCCAAGACCACGGCGGTACAGCCCAGAAGACCTACAACAGCTAATAGCCTTTCTGGGCCTCAAAAGATTTCCAGGTTGACTTTCGACAGACTCACCTCAGCTGTCGGCTTGATTCAACCTGGTGAACGAGGCCTGCACTTCGTGTCGGGTCTGGATGCCCTTTTGTGAGAACTGAACTTGTTGCCTGAAATCGATTTTCCAGTTCAGAAGCCACAAGAGATTTTGCTCTTGCAACAGAAAAAAATAGATTGTTTTGGGGAGGAAGACAGAGAGCCTGAAGCGATGCTGAAGAGGTTGCTCCGACTTAACCACGTTTGTTCCTTATTGTAATGTTTTCTTGTTTCATTTTTAAATAAAATCTTTAAAGGATGGACTGATTTGATCCCTCTTTACTTTTCCGTTAGGAGGGCGTCAACGTGGCAAATGGGGTTCAGTGTGGCCAAGTGCAAAGTGATGCACATTGGAGCCAAAAATCCTAAATATAAATACATGTTGATGGGGTCTCAACTGGCAGAGACGGATCAAGAGAGAGATCTTGGAGTCGTAGTGGATAACTCAATGAAAATGTCTAGACAGTGTGTAGCTGCAATAAAGAAGGCCAACGCTATGCTGGGGATTATTAGGAAGGGAATTGCAAATAAATCAGCCAGTATCATCATGCCCCTGTATAAATCATTGGTGCGACCTCATTTGGAATACTGTGTACAGTTCTGGTCACCACATCTCAAAAAGGATATTATAGCATTGGAAAAAGTGCAGAGAAGGGCAACTAGAATGATAAAAGGGTTGGAACAGCTTCCCCATGAAGAAAGGTTAAAACGCTTGGGGCTCTTCAGCTTGGAGAAACGACAGCTGAGGGGTGACATGATCGAGGTTTATAAGATTGTGAATGGGACTGAGCAGGTGGAGAAAGAAGTGCTTTTCTCCCTTTCGCACAATACAAGAACTCGTGGGCATTCCATGAAATTGCTGAGCAGTCGGGTCAGAACAGATAAAAGGAAGTCCTTCTTCACCCAAAGAGTGATTAACACATGGAATTCACTGCCACAGGAGGTGGTGGCAGCTGCAAGCATGGACAGTTTCAAGAGGGAATTAGATAAACATCTGGAGCAGAAGTCCATCAGTGGCTATTAGCCACAGGGTATAGATGGGAACTCTCAGTCTGGGGCAGGTGATGCACTCTATTCTTGGTGCTGGAGGGGGCAGCAGTGGGAGGGCTTCTAGTGTCCTGGCCCCACTGCTGGACCTCCTGATGGCACCTGGTCTATTTTGGCCGCTGTGTGACAAAGTGTTGGACTAGATGGGCCATTGGCCTGATTCAACACTGGCTTCTCTTATGTTCTTATGTTCTTATGAGACTAATCAGATCCACGGAGTCTCCCCCTTTGGAACAGGACAAAAGACTGTCCAGCACTTGTAACTGGGCAGCTACCAATGCATAGCTGCCCCAAGTTGATTTGAATCTATTCAGCTTTTACACTCGAGAATCAATGCCCTGAAGATGAAACTGGCAGAAAGTTATTAAACATAGAATCACAGGAGTTGAAAAGGGGCCATACAGAGGCCAGCTGTGGACATAGCGCATCTAGATTTCAGTAAAGCATTCGACAAAGTTTCTCATGATATCCTTGAGGATAAGCTGGTTAAGTGTGGGCAGGATGGTGCAACCGTTGGATGGATTCATGGTTGGTTGAAAAATCGTACCCAATGCGTGCTCGTAAATGGCTCTGCATCTACATGGAGGGAAGTCTCGAGTGGAGTGCCACAGGGCTCGGTCCTGGGGCCGGTGTTGTTCAATGTTTTTATAAATGACCTGGAGGAAGGCATAGAGGGGATGCTTATCAGATTTGCAGATGACACAAAGCTGGGTGGGATTGCTAACTCTGAAGAAGACAGAGTCAGAATTCAAAATGATCTTGATAGGCTGGAACAGTGGGCTGAGGCAAATAAAATGAAATTCAATAGAGATAAGTGCAAAGTCCTACATGTAGGTACAAAAAAATCAAAGGCATCGATATAGAATGGGAGGGACTTGGCTTGACAGCAGCACATGTGAAAGGGATCTGGGTGTTCTGGTTGATCACAAGCTCAACATGAGCCTGCAGTGTGATGTGGCTGCGAAGAAGGCGAATGCAATCTTAGGATGCATTAAGAGAAGCATTGTGTCCAGATCACGGGAGGTGGTGGTCCCGCTCTATTCTGCTATGGTCAGGCCTCACCTGGAGTCCTGTGTCCAGTTTTGGGCACCACACTTTAGGAAGGACGTTGACAAGCTCGAGCGTGTCCAGAAGAGGGCAACCAGGATGGTGAGAGGGTTGGAATCCAAGTCCTATGAGGAAAGGCTGAAAGGCAGAAGACAGCGACCCAGGGGAAAGAGGTGACGGAGCGGGAGCCATCAAGATTAAAAGGACCCAACCTTTAGTTGAAGAGACTTAAGAAGACACCTTGAACAGTGGTTGTTCGTGTAACATCTGGAAGGAGCTGGTTAATAACTAACCCCAATGGACTTTACTAACTGTATTAACAGAGTTATTTTGGACTTTGGACTGTTAAAAAGAAGATCTTCTAACCGTGATGGATGCTAAAAATAGTACTAACTAAAACTAACCTTTATTAACAGAAAGTTTTCACTCCATCCTTTTTTTTCTTTCTCCAGCTGTCTACCCTACCCTTTTCTTATAAAAAGAATAAAATTCTCTCCTCTTTAGGAGAGTTTTACCAAAAAAAGGAAAGGCTGAAAGGGTTGGGTCTGTTTAGCCTGGGAAAGCGAAGGCTTAGAGGGGAAATGATGGCAGTCTTCAAGTATTTGAAGGGCTGTCATGTAGAAGATGGAGCAGATCTCTTCTCTCTTGCTCCGGATTGCAAGACTAGATCTAATGGATGGAAATTACAAGGGAGTCGTTACCAGCTAAATATTAGGAGAAACTTCCTAACTGTAAGCGTGATTGAGCAGTGGAACAGTCTGCCTCGGGAGGTGGTGGATGCTCCTTCCCTGGACGTTTTCAAGCGGAGGCTGGACGACCATCTTTTGGGTATGTTGCAGGTATGTAGGGGTTTCGGCTATGCTCCTGCAGAGTGCAGGGGGTTGGACTAGATGGCCTGCAAGGTCCCTTCCAACTCTAACATTCTATGATTCTATGAGATGAACCTCACCAAGGGCAGCTACCATAAAACACATTGTGGCGACAAACTGACCAGGTGAGCGATCTTAACTGCTTTCCCACATGCTGAGATTCAATGGCCATTCCCCTATGTGACTTTTAAAATATATATACTTTTATTTTAGAGAACAAGAGAACAGTAAAAGGGATACAAAGGAAAAAGAAGGGATTCTATAACAAGAATTATATAACAAGCCATGCATATCAAAGATTATTATACCTTGCCAACAAGAAATACAAATTATTTCTCCTCAACATATCTTTTTAGGGACATTTTCTGTAGACTACAATAATTCTTACTTCAGACATCCCCTGTGTGACTCCTGTGGTGTAAGGTGAGGCTTCTCCCCTGACTAAAGCTCTTCCCACACTCCAGGCATTTATACAGCTTCTCCCCTGTATGAAGCTTCTGATGTGTAGCTAGGCTGGTAATCCAAGAGAAGCTCCTTCCACACTCCAAGCATTTATATGGCTTCTCTCCTGTGTGAACCTTCTGGTGTGCAGCTAGGCTGGTACTCCGAGAGAAGCTCTTTCCACACTCCAAGCATTTATATGGGTTCTCTCCGGTGAACCTCCTGGTGTGCAGCTAGACTGCCACTCCAAGAGAAGCTCTTTCCACACTCCAAGCATTTATATGGCTTCTCCCCTGCGTGAACCTTCTGACGTGTAGCTAGGTTGCCACTCAGAGAGAAGCTCTTTCCACACTCCAAGCATTTACATGGCTTCTCCCCTGTGTGAACCTTCTGGCGTGTAGCTAGACTGCCAGTCGGAGAGAAGCTCTTCCCACACTCCAAGCATTTACATGGCTTCTCCCCTGAGTGAACCTTCTGACGTGTAGCTAGGTTGCCACTCAGAGAGAAGCTCTTTCCACATTCCATGCGTTTAGACGTTCTCCTGTATGTTTCAGTACTCTGACATTTTTTACTCTTGGATTTCCTGCTGAACCCTTTTGCCTTGACAAGAAGTTTCCGTCTCCTCTTCCTTCCCTGCTGCCTCTTTCGTATCACTTGACCCCCAGATTTTCCTTCCACGTCAAGATCTTCGTCTCCTGCCGCCGTCCTTCCTCCTTGTTCCTTCTCGCTCTCCATTTCCTTCACATCTGCAACTGGAAGACAGAGACAGAAATCAAATAAGAACGAAAAGGGACAAATACCACGTAGCACGTACATTTGGTATCGAACGGTATTTTCCGCAATGAGAGCTGTGGCCTGGGTGGGGTGGGGGGAACCTTTCAGCAATATATAACCACAAGCCAGAAGGTCTTGGAAAGGGGAAAAATTGTGACCGGAGCAGGAGGGAGGGAATTCCTTGCCTCTGTTGCCCCAAGTTGCTTGCTTTTGTTGGAGAGGAAGAACAGACACTTGGCTGAACATCGAAATTAGGGACCAATTTCCAGGGCCGGCCTGTGGTGTCTGGATGCCCTAGGCCAGCTTGTGGTGCCACACCCCCCCCCGGCCATGCCAACCTCCCGGTGAGGCCTGGAGATGGGGGGCGGTGCCGGTAAGCTAGGGAGGAGGCGAGGGTTTCAACCCCCGTCTCTTCCCTCTAAGCGCTGCTTGCCTGCGCACCCCGTAGCTGCAGGGTGTCCAGGCAAGCCAGGGAAGAGGTGGGAGTTTAAACCCCCACCCCTTCCGTCCCAGCACTGGCTTCCCGAGGGGAGAGCGTCCTGAGGGGGGAGGGGGAGGGCAGGCAAGCTCCACCGCCGTCTCCTGCCTCCCACTGGGGTGCTCTTCACTGGTGGTGGCGGGGAGGCAGCGGTGGCGGGGGCTTTTCGCAGGAGGGCGGGGTGCAGTTTGGCGGCCCTGCGGCCGGCGTGCTCTAGGCGAGCCAGCCCTGCCAATTTTGAACAAGGAGTTGCACCGCCATCAAGCCTCCCTTTGCCTCGTTTCCATCGGTCAATTTCCCACTCGAAGCCGCGCGGCCGCATTTTGACCCCCGTGGCTTCACCCAATTTTCCCCACGGTTTCGTGATCCTCAAAAAACAGGTTCACAAAACCGCAGGGGGAATCGGGCGAAGTCACGGGGGTCAAAATGATATCTGATATCTAACTTATCGATGGCAGCCAAATCAGTGCCAACAAGTGGAAGAGCCCCCCACCATTGTCCCTTCATCAATGGTATATGAAAATTTGGGACTATTATACAATGGAGAAGATCGCTACACAAACCTCTCATTCTAACACATACAAATCACAATCACTATTTTATGTAAAATGGGATGAAGCATCATTTTCAGATTCCATTGTTCCATCTCACACAATTCCTCAAAGATATAAAGAGACAGACCAAGAGAGAGATCTTGGAGTCGTAGTGGATAACTCGCTGAAAATGTCTACACAATGTGTAGCTGCAATAAAGAAGGCCAACGCTATGCTGGGGATTATTAGGAAGGGAATTGATAACAAATCAGGCAGTATCATCATGCCCCTGTATAAATCATTGGTGCGACCTCATTTGGAATACTGTGTACAGTTCTGGTCGCCACATCTCAAAAAGGATATTATAGCATTGGAAAAAGTGCAGAGAAGGGCAACTAGAATGATAGAAGGGTTGGAACACCTTCCCTATGAAGAAAGGTTAAAATGCTTGGGGCTCTTTAGCTTGGAGAAACGACGGCTGAGGGGTGACATGATCGAGGTTTATAAGATTATGAATGGGATTGAGCAGGTTGAGAAAGAAGTACTTTTCTCCCTTTCTCACAATACAAGAACTCGTGGGCACTCCCTGAAATTGCTGAGCAGTCGGGTTAGAACAGGTAAAAGGAAGTCCTTCTTCACCCAAAGAGTGATTAACATATGGAATTCACTGCCACAGGAGGTGGTGGCAGCTGCAAGCATGGACAGTTTCAAGAGGGAATTAGATAAACATCTGGAGCAGAAGTCCATCAGTGGCTATTAGCCACAGGGTATAGATGGGAACTCTCAGTCTGGGGCAGGTGATGCACTCTATTCTTGGTGCTGGGAGGGGCAGCAGTGGGAGGGCTTCTAGTGTCCTGGCCCCACTGCTGGACCTCCTGATGGCACCTGGTATATTTTGGCTGCTGTGTGACAGAGTGTTGGACTAGATGGGCCATTGGCCTGATTCAACACTGGCTTCTCTTATGTTCTTATGTTCTTATGAGATAATAACCACATTTTGATCTGGCTTATCAAATCAAAGGTCATATACAAGAGTGCAAACACACTAGGGTCAGCGTTTATCAATAGAAACCAATATCAATAACGTTATAACTTCCTTTAGTTGATAGTTTGTTTGAATGACATTTTATGTTACGATGCAATATATATTTCACATTAAGTTTACTGTAGATGTTTTACTAAAGAAAAGTATTTCATTGTTTGTCTGTTTTAAAGTTAAAAGTTATAAATAAAATGTTGGGGGGGGGGGAATACGGCCACGCGGCTTCGAGTGGGAAATGGACCAATGGAAACGGGGCAAAGAGAGGCGTGACGCTGGCCCAGCTCTTGTGCGAAATCAGTCACAGTGTTTCCTGGTCTATTCAGGTGGGTCGCTGTGATGGTCCGAAGCGGCAGAACAAAGTTCGAGTTCAGGGGGGCCCCTTAAAGACCAACGAAGTTTTATTCCACGTACGAGCTTTCGTGTGTGGGCACACGTCTTCAGATATCTCGCCCGTGTTTCCTGGTGTTAATTTCGGAAGCCCATGGTAGAAAAGAATAGGGAAGTCACTTCTTACAAACAACAGCTTTTATTGAAATGGTTTTTGGTTTGGGGTGTGTGTGTGATAAATGCCACCAAACTGCTTTCGGCTTCTGGCGAGCCAATGAATTAACATCCTCGGAAACCTGCCCTGTCGTTAACAGCCTTGCTCAGGTCTTGCACACCAAGGGCCTTTGCGGCTTTCTTGACGGGGTCCGTCCATCCCATGTTGGTTCTTCCCCTTTTTCTAGCAATACTGTCGTTTTCAGTGACTCTTTGTCTCGTCTGAGAGCCAGTCTGGTGTCGTGGTTAAGTGCGCGGACTCTAATCTGGGAGAACCGGGTTTGTTTCCCCACTCCTCCACTTGCACCTGCTGGTGTGACCTTGGGTCAGTCACAAGCTCTGGCACAGCTATTCCTGAAAAAGAGCAGTTTCTGTCAGAGCTCTCTCAGCCCCACCTACCTCACAGGGGTGTCTGTTGTGGGGAGGGGAAGAGAAAGGAGTTTGTAAGCCGCTCTGAGACTCTGAGTGAAGGGCAGGGTATAAATCCAATCTCCTCTTCTTCTTCTTCTTCTTCTTCTTCTTCTTCTTCTTCTTCTTCTTCTTCTTCTTCTTCTTCTTCTTCTTCTTCTTCTTCTTCTTCTGGCCAGGGTGTCTGTTGTGGGGAGGGGAAGGGAAAGGAGTTTATAAGCCACTCTGAGGCTCCAAGTGAAGGGCAGGGTATAAATCCAGTCTCTTCTTCTTCTTCTTCTTCTTCTTCTTCTTCTTCTTCTTCTTCTGGCCAGGGTGTCTGTTGTGGGGAGGGGAAGGGAAAAGAGTTTATAAGCCGCTCTGAGACTCCGAGTGAAGGGCGGGGTATAAATCCAGTCTCTTCTTCTTCTTCTTCTTCTTCTTCTTCTTCTGGCCAGGGTGTCTGTTGTGGGGAGGGGAAGGGAAAAGAGTTTATAAGCCGCTCTGAGACTCCGAGTGAAGGGCGGGGTATAAATCCAGTCTCCTCTTCTTCTTCTTCTTCTTCTTCTTCTTCTTCTTCTTCTTCTTCTTCTTCTTCTTCTTCTTCTTCTTCTTCTTCTTCTTCTTCTTCTTCTTGCCAGGGTGTCTGCTGTGGGGAGGGGAAGGGAAAAGAGTTTATAAGCCACTCTGAGGCTCCAAGTGAAGGGCGGGGTATAAATCCAGTCTCTTCTTCTTCTTCTTCTTCTTCTTCTCTGTCATAGGCTGCAGTCAAACGGGCAGTTTTACCCGCTTTCCTTGCGGTTCCCTTGTGGACTAAAAGTGGATGATCAGACGGCGGCATCTGGTTCCCGTTTCCCAGCTTTTGGGCTCCTGTTCTAATCCATTTCCCCAATGGATTAGAAAGATACCAGGGAAAGTCTGAGGTTAACGGGAGCACCCCGCAGTCCCAGACGTCTGATCATTCCTTTGCGCGGCCAAGCCAGCTGGGAAAGGCCGGAGCTTCCAGTTCATGGCCGCCATTTTTTTTCAAACAGTAAGCAAGGTGCGTATAAGCGTTTATGCGTGTCCAGCTCGGAGGAGGAGGAGATTGGATTCATACCCTGCCCTTCACGACCCGAAGGAATCTCAGAGCGGCTTACAATCTCCTTTCCCTTCCCCTCCCCACAACAGACACCCTGCGAGGTGGGTGGGGCTGAGAAAGCCCTCTTGAGAACTGCCCATGAAAGGATAGTGCTGAGAGAACTTGTGACTGGCCCAAAGTCACACCAGCAGCTGCATGTGAAGAAGCGGGGAATAAACTCACTTCTCTCAGATTAGAGTCCGCACTCCTAACCACTACACCAAACTGACTCTCGGTACAAATTGCCTCCATATGAAAGAACTAATACCAAACACATTTCGGCACGTGGCCTTCCTCAGTGGTAGCACTCAATTAACTTAACAATTTAACAGAGCCAGTTTGGTTTAGTGGTTAAGTGCGCAGACTCTAATCTGGGAGAACCGGGTTTGATTCCCCACTCCTCCACTTGCACCTGCTGATGTGACCTTGGCTCAGTCACAAGCTCTGGCACAGCTGTTCCTGAAAAGAGCAGCTTCTGTCAGAGCTCTCTCAGCCCCACCTACCTCACAGGGTGTCTGTTGTGGGGAGGGGAAGGGAAAGGAGTTTGTAAGCCCCTCTGAGACACCTTTGGGCAGTGAAGGGCGGGGTATAAATCCAATCTCTTCTTCTCTTCTTCTTCTAACATACAGAAGACTGACCATACATTGAATGGACCCAAAATTTAAAAAAAAGGAAAAAATGAGAAATAACTATTTAAATGTCTGACGGGAAACAAAATTCAGTTTTTTGGAATCCATGAAACCAGAATACCTGCCTTACTCCATTCGAAGAGGTTCACTCGCGGAGAACCGAATTTTCTTGTGATACATCCTGGGCAACTCATTAGGGTGCAAAATATCTCCTTCGCCCCATGGATCTAAAATACACATATTTTGTATCCTAAGAAGTTGCCCGTGTGTGTCCTGAAAGCGAAGAAAGTCAAGGGAAGACGCCACCCCCTCCCTCGTTTTCCTTGCCCATGACAAAAGGGGAAAGCTCCTTACCCAGAGAGACCACAATTGCGTGATTTCCCTCCATCACTTCCCAGTAGAGATTTCTTTGGCTCGGATCCAGGACGGCCCATTCCTCCAGCGTGAAGGACATGGCGACCTCCTCAAAGGACACCGGGGAGCCCTGAAAGAAGAAAACATTTCCCAGCTGATCACAGAAACATAGAATCATAGAATGTTAGAGTCGGAAGGGACCTTGCAGGTCATCTAGTCCAACCCCCTGCACTCTGCAGGAGCATAGCCGAAAGAGAGCCCCTACATATCTACATAGCTACAATATACCCGAAAGATGGTTGTCTGGTCTCCATCATCTGTCCCCGCCCCTGAGCATTCAAGAGAGAAAGAAGAAACCTGCCCTGACTTGGATAGCCCAGGCAAGCCCGATCTCGTCAGGTCTCAGAAGCTAAGCAGGGCCGAACCTGGCAAGTATTTGGATGGGAGACCTCCAAAGAATACCAGAGCTGGGAGGCTTCAGGTTCTATATCATCGAAACAGAAACCTAATTTCCCTGGAAATATAACTGAGCCATAAGGATTCATAGAAAGACATTTAACTTGGATTATAAATGTCTACATTTTATTATCTGGACCATAAACGAAAATAAAGAGAAAGAAGGAAGAATTAATGAACTATTAAGCATGTATTTTTAACTTTCACTACATCATTTCCTTATAACTCATTGTGTATACCTTTGCAGCTTGTTGAAAACTGTAAAGTACGTTATGTTCTGAGGTTTTTGTAAACAATTGATCAGTCTGTATTATAACTAAATGATAAGACTTTTTCTGCCTTGCCTGGGAAACCCTCTTGTTTTTAATGTAATTGGGTGAGCATGTGTGATTGTAGAGATTTTATTGACAAAGAACTGGAGAGATTCTCTGTTTGTAACACAATATTTTAAAATGGCTGCAGTAGAAGAAGGAAGAAAAGTTCTAACACAAATGATTACAGATCTCCAACTTTTATTACAAGAAACAACCACTCCAACAGCTCTGAAAACAGGTCTGGAGTCTATGGGTGATTTCCCACTAAAGCTGCCTCGGGGTTGCGCCGCCATTTGCCCCGATACTATTAGTCAATTTCACACCCGAAGCCGCGGGGCTGCATTTTGACCCGCGGCTCGCCTGATTTCCCCGCAGTTTCGTAATCCTGTTTTTTGAGGATTACGAAACTGCAGGAAATCGGGTGAAGCCGCGGGTCAAAATGCAGCCCCGCGGCTTCGGGTGTGAAATTGACTAATAGTATCGGGGCAAATGGCGGCGCAACCCCGAGGCAGCTTTAGTGGGAAATCATCCTATGAAACCGAAGCTGGATCGACTTCTACAAGAGAGGATCAACCAGACGAAAGAGCAAACCAATATGATATACATCTTTGCGAGAGATAAAGATACAGAGAATACAGATGAAGTCTGCAAGCAAAATGACATGGCCTCCAGAACGAAGCCAATGCATACACAAAGAAACAACATGCTTGGAGAACTGAATGTGAAGATTCTACGAAAGAACGACAAGAGATTAAATCTTTACAACAGCAAATGAAATTTCCCTTCAGAAAGAGAAAAGTAAAAAAAAAATATGGAGCGTCAAAATCATCCAAAGAACTGACTATAGAGGGCGACATTCAGAAACTATTTTCCTTACATACAAAGGGAAAAGACACAGAACTAAGACTTTAAAACTCAAGAGGAGAAACCAGAGAATGAAGAAGAGGATGAAATCCTACAAAAATGGTTAAAACTTTCTGGATATGTGAGGTTACACACACTTTTAAAAGAAGGTCCAATACAGCTTTTCAAGGTTTTATAAATGACTGAAAAAACTATAGAGATGTTTTAAGATTTTATAACTAAATGAGATTGACATATGACCAACTTGAAAAAAATTGGAACTTTATTTTAAACCATTTGCAAAAGAATACAGATAAAAATAAGGTGGAATATAGAAAATAGATACTTAGATATTGTATGAGACACTTAACTAGATACTGTAGTGATGTAATCGAAACCCCCCGTCTTGTGTATGTTTGTTTGTCTTAAAAAAAAATAAAATATGTTATAATAAAATGGAGTTCTTTTCTGTTACCCCAGAAGGTCAGGCCAGAACCAACGGGTACAAATTAAATCAGAAGAGTTTTTGGCTAAACTTCAGGAAGAACTTCCCGACAGTTAGGAGTGGTTCTCCAGTGGAACAGGCTTCCTCGGGAGGTGGTGGGCTCTCCTTCCTTGGAGGTTTTCAAACAGAGGCTAGATGGCCATCGGACAGCAATGCGGATTCTGTGAACTTGGGCAGATCATGAGACGGAGGGCAGGAAGGGTTGCCTCAGGGCTTAGTTCTTGTGTAGTTTGGTGTAATGGTTAAGTGCACAGACTCTAATCAGGGAGAGCTGGGTTTGTTTCCCCACCCCTCCACTTGCAGCTGCTGGATGACCTTGGGCAAGCCATAGTTCTCTCAGAGCTGTTCCCTCAAGGACAGTTCTCTCAGAGCTCTCTCAGCCCCGCCTACCTCACAGGGTGTTTATTGTGGGGAGGGGAAAGGAAAGGAGTTTATAAGCTGCTCTGAGACTCCGAGTGAAGGGCGGGGTATAAATCCAGTCTCCTCTTCTTCTTACACACTCAGGGAAATGCTGATCACCACTTTGGGGTCAGGAAGCCATTTTTCTCCAGGCCTGTCTGGCTGGAGATCCCGGAGGGGTTTTTTTTGGTCATCTTCTGGGCATGGAACAGGAGTCACTGGGGGTGTATGGGGGGGGTAGTTGTGAATTTCCTGCATTGGGCAGGGGGGTTGGACTAGATGACCCCTGGACGTCCCTTCCAGCTCTGTGATTCCATGATTCTAAGGTGATTGTGCGACTTGCAATGCCAGAAGGAACAGGACTGAAACAATTTGGCTCTGGGTTGACCCCGGGACGTCCCTCTGCCAGCTCGCAATGGAAGGGCTAACTCCCTAGATGCCAGGTAGGCAGTAGGTGGAAAGTGCACAGACAGGGAGGAGCAAAATGTGACCGGGGGTGAGGGGCTTAATGCGTGGAGTCTGCATCGAGCTACAGGGGGACAAGTAGGTATGGAAAAAATCAATGAAAATTTCAACGTGTGTAAATGTTAAAGAAAATTGTTATAAAATGATGTATAGATGGTATATGACGCCTAAAAAAATTGCTATTATAAATGAAAGTATGTCCAACAAATGTTGGAAATGTAAAAAACATGAGGGGTCTTTTTACCATATGTGGTGGACATGTGATAAAGCAGTAAAGTATTGGACAGAGATCCACAATGAGATACAAAAAATTTTGAATTGTACTTTTAAGAAAGACCCACAGATGTTATTGCTAGGTCTTAAAATGGAAGAAATAAATGTAGCCAAGAGAACACTACTATGGTACTTGATTACAGCAGCAAGACTGACTTTTGCTCAATGTTGGAAACAAGATAAAGTACCTGAAACATGGGAATGGATTAAAAAGACGTTGTTCTTAGCAGAAATGGACAAATTAACAAGAAAATTAAACAACGAAGAAGATGAAACTTTTTTTGAAGACTGGAAAGACTTTCAAAAATACTTGTTGAAAAATTGGGACATTAAACGTGGTCTGATTTGTTTTGATAGTTATTAAGTGGAAAATGAAATAGAATTAGATTTCTGAATTGTTACCGTTTGTTAGAGAAAATAAGTTTAGAAATAACTGTAACAGAATAAGAGAGATATTAATGGGGTTGGAGCAGTGCGGGAAGCCTTGTTTGGGGGGGGGAGAAGGAAATTAGAAAAATGGGTATGTAGGTTGGTTGAAAATGTTTGAACATGTGATATATCCAATAATAAATTGTATTTACCGAAAGCCAGTCGAATCCGACTCTAGGGTTGCAGTGCTCATCTCCGTTTCAAAGCCGAAGAGCCAGCGCTGTCCGAAGACATTTCCGTGGGTCATGTGGCCGGCATGACTAAACACCAAGGTGCATGGAAGGCTTTTATCTTCCCACCAAAGTGGTACCTATTTATCTACTTGCAATTTCTTGCTTTCGAACGGCTAGGTTGGCCAGGAGCTGGAACTAGAGACGGGAGCTCACTCCGTCATGCGGCACTCGGGTCTCGAGCTGCTGAACTACTGACCTTCCACAGCCTGCAGTTCAGTGTCTTAACCACTTGAGCCACTGCAGCTCCTTGTGGGCCGTCTGTTGTTGTTGTTGTTCAGTCACACAGTCGAGTCTGACTCTTCGCGACCCCATGGACCAGATTACGCCAGGCCCTCCTGTCTTCCGCTGTCCGCTGAAGTCTGCTCAATTTCATGTTCGTTGCATCGATGACACTGTCTAACCATCTCATCCTTTGCCGTCCCCTTCTTCTTTGACCTTCAATCTTTCCCAGCATCACGGTCTTCTCCAGTGAATGCTCCCTTCTCATTTGGTGGCCAAAGTATTTGAGCTTCAGCTTCAGGATCTGGCCTTCAAGGGAACAGTCAGGGTTGATTTCTTTTAGGATTGACTGATTTGATCTCCTTGCAGTCCAAGGGACTCTCAAGAGTCTTCTCCAGCACCATAGTTCAAAAGAATCTATTCTTCGGCGCTCAGCCTTCCTTATAGTCCAACTCTCGCAGCCATACATTACTACGGGGAATACCATTGCTTTGACCATGCGGACTTTTGTTGGCAAGGTGATGTCTCTGCTTTTTATCATGCTGTTTAGGTTTGCCATCGCTTTCCTCCCAAGGAGCAGGCGTCTTTTAATTTCATGGCTGCAGTCACCATCTGCAGTGATCTGGGATCCTAGGAACGTGAAGTCTGTCACTACTTCTACGACTTCCCCTTCTATTTGCCAAGGAGTGATGGGGCCAGATGCCATGATCTTAGTTTTTTGATGTTGAGCTTCAAGCCCACTTTTGCACTCTCCTCTTTCACCCTGAGCAAGAGGCTCTTTAGGTCCTCTTCACTTTCTGCCATCAGAGTGGTATCGTCTGCATATCTGAGGTTATTGATCTTTTCCCCAGCAATCTTAACTCCAGCTTGTGATTCATCCAGGCCAGCATTTCGCATGATGTACTCTGCATATAAATTAAATAAGCAAGGTGACAATATACATCCTTGTCGTACTCCTTTTCCTATGCTAAACCAATCAGTTGTTCCATATCCGGTTCTAACTGTTGCTTCTTGACCCTTATACAGGTTTCTCAGGAGACATATGAGGTGGTCTGGTACTCCCATCTCTTTAAGAACCTGCCATAATTTATTGTGATCCACACAATCAAAGGCTTTAGCATAGTCAGTGAAGCAGAAGTAGATGTTTTTCTGGTACTCTCTTGCTTTCTCCATAATCCAGCGAATGTTCGCAATTTGATCTCTAGTTCCTCTACCTCTTCGAAACCCAGCTTGTACTTCTGGCAGTTCTCTATCCACGTACTGTTGGAGCCTAGCTTGTAGGATTTTGAGCATGACCTTGCTAGCGTGTGAAATGAGTGCAATTGTGCGATAGTTTGAACATTCTTTGACGTTGCCCTTCTTTGGGATTGGAATGTAAACTGACCTTTTCCAATCCTGTGGCCACTGTTGTGTTTTCCAAATTTGTTGGCAAATTGAGTGCAGCACTTTAACAGCATCTTCTTTTAAGACTTTGAATAACTCAGCTGGGATACCATCACCTCCACTAGCTTTGTTGTTAGTAATGCTTTCTAAGGCCCATTTAACTTCGCTTTCCAGGATGTCTGGCTCGAGGTCAGTGATTATACCATCGTGGTTGTCAAGGACATCGAGGTCCTTCTTGTATAGTTCTTCTGTGTATTCTTGCCATCTTTTCCTAATCTCTTCTGCTTCTGTTAAGTCCCTACCGGTTTTGTCCTTTATCATGGCCAGCTTTGCATGGAACGTTCCCTTGATTTCTCCAATTTTCTTGAAGAGATCTCTAGTCCTTCCCAATCTATTGTTTTCCTCTATTACTCTGCATTGTTCATTCAGGAAAGCCTCCTTATCTCTCCTTGCTGTTCTCTGGAAATCTGCATTAAATTGGGCAAATCTTTCCTTTTCCCCATTGCCTTTAGCTTTCCTTCTTTCCTCTGCTATGTGTAAAGCCTCATCAGACAGCCACTTTGCTTTTTTGCATTTCTTTTTCTTTGGGATGGCGGTGAGTGCTGCCTCCTTTACAATGTCACGGACCTCTGTCCATAGTTCTTCAGGCACTCTGTCTATCAAATCTAGTCCCTTAAACCTATTCTTCACCTCTACTGTATATTCATCGGGGATGTGATCTAGGTCAAATCTGAATGGCCTTGTGGTCTTCCCAACTTTCTTCAATTTAAGTCTGAATTTTGCAATGAGTAGCTCATGATCTGAGCCACAGTCAGCTCCAGGTCTTGTTTTTACTGACTGGATAGAGCTTCTCCATCTTTGACTGCAAATTATATAGTCAATCTGATTTCGGTGTTGCCCATCTGGTGATGTCCATGTGTAGAGACGCCTCTTAGGTTGTTGGAAAAGGGTGTTTGCTATGACCAGCGTGTTCTCTTGACAAAACTCTGTTAGCCTTTGCCCTGCTTCATTTTGTTCTCCAAGGCCAAACTTGTCTGTTATTCCGGTTACCTTTTGATTTCCTACTTTAGCATTCCAGTCCCCTATGATGATGAGGACATCATTTTTTGGTGTTAGTTCTACGAGCTGTTGTAGGTCTTCGTAGAACTGGTCCACTTCAGCCTCTTCTGCAGCAGTGGTTGGGGCATAGACTTGGATTACTGTGATATTGAATGGTTTGCCTTGGATTCGGATCGAGATCATTCTGTCATTTTTGAGATTGTATCCCAATACTGCCTTTCTCACTCTCTTGTTGACTATAAAGGCCACACCATTTTTTCTACGGGATTCCTGGCCACAGTAGTAGTTATAATGGTCTTCTGAGTTAAATTCGCCCATTCCTGTCCACTTTAGTTCACTGATTCCCAAGATGTCGATGTTCATTCTTGCCATCTCATTTTTGACCACGTCAAGCTTACCTTGATTCATAGACCTTACATTCCAGGTTCCTATGCAGTATTGTTCTTTGCAGCATCGAACTTTCCTTTCACCATCAGACACATCCACAACTGAGCGTCCTTTCGGCTTTGGCCCAGCCGCTTCACTCTTTCTGGGGTTACTCGTACTTGCCCTCTGCTCTTCCTCAGTAGCATATTGGACACCTTCCGACCTGAGGGGCTCATCTTCCGGCGTCATATCTTTTAGCCTTTTGTTACTGTCCATGGGGTTTTCTTGGCAAAGATACTGGAGTGGGTTGCCATTTCCTTCTCCAGGGGATCACGCTTGGTCTGAGTTCTCTGCTGTGGCCTGTCCGTCCTGGGTGGCCCTCCACGGCATAGCCCACAGCCTCATCGAACCACGCAAGCCCCCTCGCCACGACAAGGCAGTGATCCATGAGGGGGTGTGGGCCGTCTAGCCGTTCTGAATTAAATAAGCCTGGCTGGTTACGCGGAAACATATTCAAGTGTGTGGCAACACAAGCACTCCTCACCAATGCGCCCCCTTAAGCTGCGGAGCCTTGGGAGCAGTGTTCCCTCTAAGCTGAGTTAGTGTGAGCCGGCTCACCGTTTTTTAGCCTCCAGCTCACACATCTTTGCCTTCGCTCAGGAAGGGACGGCTCCAGAGCAAACGGATTTATGCAGCGGCCAAGCGGCTCGCTCACGACTTTGTAGCCGGTCGCTCAAAGAAAGTAGAATTTTTGCTCACAGGACTCCACAGCGTAGAGGGAACATCGCTTGGGAGCAAAAATTCTACGTTGTGATCTACCGGCATTCAAGTTGTGAGCGAGCAATTCGGCTCCTGCGTTAGTTAGTTTGCCCTGGAGCCGTCCCTCCGGAACGAAGACGAAAAAAATGTGTCAGCTGGAGGCTAAAAAATTTGTGAGCTGGCTCACACTAACTCAGCTTAGGGGGAACCCTGCAGTGCTCACCCCGCCCGGCAGACATCTTCTCCGGGAAGCCGCCCTCTCGGTCCTCCCTCCAGCTAGTTCTTCCTCTCAAGCTCTTTGACACTCCTCCGTTCACTCCATTCATACATCTCAAGCTCCTTGACACTCCTCCATTCACTCCATTCATACATCTCAAGCTCTTTGACGCTCCTCCCTTCATTCCGCTCAGACGTCTTTTCTCCGCCCCTCCTCTATTCTTGCTCAACGTCAGCTTACGAAATCAAAAACTCACCTTTCCCATAGGCAAGCCAAAGCCAAATTCTCCCTCGAGCCCGGCAAAGCGAGGAAGAGAGTCCCCGTCGGATTCAGAGTCCCCCAGATTTCCTTCTCCCTCTCCAGCAAAAACCACCCTGTCGACTCCGAGAAAAGACAGGGTGGACCACTCTGGTGCTCCCAAGTCCTTCTGGGAATTGTAGTTGGCTGCAAGAATGAGAACCAAATTAGGGCTGCCAGCATAAGAACATAAGAACATAAGAGAAGCCAGTGTTGAATCAGGCCAATGGCCCATCTAGTCCAACACTCTGTCACACAGCGGCCAAAATATACCAGGTGCCATCAGGAGGTCCAGCAGTGGGGCCAGGACACTAGAAGCCCTCCCACTGCTGCCCCCTCCAGCACCAAGAATAGAGTGCATCACCTGCCCCAGACTGAGAGTTCCCATCTATACCCTGTGGCTAATAGCCACTGATGGACCTTTGCTCCAGATGTTTATCTAATTCCCTCTTGAAACTGTCCATGCTTGTGGCTGCCACCACCTCCTGTGGCAGTGAATTCCATGTGTTCATCACTCTTTGGGTGAAGAAGGACTTCCCTTTATCTGCATCCAGGTGGGGCCTGGGGGATCTCCTGCTTTTACACCCAATCTCCAGCTGACACAGATCAGCTCCCACAGAGAAAATGGCTGCTTTGGAGGGTGGATTCTGTGGTGCTGTCCCATGCCGAGGCCCCTCCCCTCCTTAAACCCCGCCCTCTCCCGGATCCAGCCCCCAAAGTCTCCAGGTATTTTCCAACCCAGACCTGGCAACCCTAAACCAAATGGAAGAATAAAGCCAAAGTTTTCGAGAAGGCTTCTTCGTCCTTCTGTTGCTATGTAGGGCAGATTCATACGCTGGCCCACTGCGTGGGAGACCAGCTGAAGGGATCCTGGCCTTTATTCAGCTCTATTTTCTCTCTCAAGAAGGGCAAAGGAAAGTTTTAGACAACTTCTCCAGGCTATTTTGGGGCAGGAACGCACAGGAACGGAGTTCTGGCTGGCTCCCGAGTTGGCCACGCCCAGCAGGAACTCGTTAGCATAACAGGCCACACCCAACAGCAGAAACTCATTAGGATTGGCTACATTACGGGGGGGGGGTGGCCTGACATGCAAAGGAGTTCCTGCTCCAAAAAAAAGTCCTGGGGTTTTGACAACAAACAAGGTCAACAGAACAAGAAGCAAAAGGTGGGTGTGGCTGGATGACTACACTTCTGGTAACATGGGGTGTGGCCTAATATGCTAATTAGCTCCTGTTGTTGGGTGTGGCCTATTATGCTAATGAGTTCCTGCTGGGCTTTTTCTACAAAAAAAAGCCCTGCTGAACTTCTGAAACCAAAGAGGATCAAAGGAAGATGCCACCCTCCTCCCTCCTCCCTCCTCGTCCAAGTTCATGATCAAAGGGGGAAAGATCCTTACCAAGAAGAGAGGCCACGACCTCGTAGGTCTCCTCCACGACTTCCCAGAAGACTTTTCTGTGGGCTGGCTCCAGCAGAGCCCATTCGTCCTCAGTGAAAGACATCATGGCTCCCTTCTCAAAGGACATTGGGAGTCTCTAAAAGAGGAAAAGATGGTCCAGTCGATCATCTATTTCTGCCCCGGGCCTTCAAGAAAGAGGGAGGGCGCTACAGGCCACCCTGGGACCATCATACCCGTGAGACCGCCTCTCCCCCTATGAGCCCTGGAGAGCTTTCTGCTCTTCTGATCAACATCTCCTGGTGGTCTCTGACCCGAGGGACATCTGCTTAGCCTCAACCAGGGCAAGGGCTTTTCCGGCCCTCACCCCGGCCTGGTGGGACGTGCTCCTATTTGCGATCGGGGCCCTCCGGAACCTAGTACAGTCCCGCAGGGCTTGTAAAACAGAGTTGTTCCACCAGGCCTTCGGTTGAGGCGGGGGGCATTCAATCTATTCTGCCCTCCCCCGTCCTGTCCACAGCACTGTTTTTTTAACTTCCCCGACCAGTACCCTACTGTTTCTGGACACCATTTGGACACCGGAGTTTCTCAGAGTAATTACGTTATAACGCACGGGGTTTGGTTGATCTGCTGTTGCTATCAATCGGCTGAGTTCAGACTGGCAGTTTGCCCTGCTATAGCCACGTTTCCCAAGCGGATTAAAGGGGGCGTTCACACAGGCACGTCTGCCTGGCGTTCCCCACCCGTAGTCAACTCGTGCTGTTCCGCTTCGCTCCCGCGTAGCAAATCCCGGAGAGTGCCTATATCCAGCAAATGGTGCCCTTGTTTGTAAGCCGCCCTGAGCCCACTTGCGGGTAGAAATGAAATAATAAATAAATAAGCGGTGGAGTCTTGTGAGCAAAAATTCTATTTCGTGAGCTACCGGCATTAAAGTTGTGAGCGAGCCATCTGGCCGCTGCATCAATTAGTCTGCTCTGGAGGCATCTCTTCCCGAGCCGAGACAGAAATGTGTGAGCCGGAGGCTAAAAAAACTGTGAGCTAGCTCACACTGACTCCGCTTAGAGGGAACATTGGTTATGAGGTTATTACATCATCTCACAGCCTGCTACAGAAGAGATAGGACATCTGTCACTTCGCCCGACATACTAATTGTTATACTGCCACCATGTCTGCTTTTGCAGACGAAATCTCGTGGGCCAAAATCGGAGGGCAACTATTACATCTTCATTTATCCGAAAATTAGTCTTTGCTTTTTTAAAATGTTGAATGCTACAAATATTGTCCAGTAGGTTGGTTTATTTAATATTGTTTCAGGTACGCAACTGAAATACCATCTTGGTTCTATGTAGCTGATCTGGACACGAGGCCATACCGCAGGAGAGTTAGGCTGCGGTCAGACGAAATAATCCACTTTCAATGCACTTTCGAAGTGGATTTAGCCAGTTCACACAGTAAAATCCAATTGGAAAGGGCACTGAAAGTGGATTGAAAGTGAATTATTTTAGTATGTGCGACCACAGTCTTAGAGAGTACATCACTAATATTTATCAGAAGTAAATCATTCAACATTATACAATTTGTAGTACATTCCCATGTTCATAATTGTACCATTGGATATTACAGGCAAATTTGATACGAGAAAATTTCTTTTCTCTTCCTTTTCAGCATAATTTTCACTTGGCCCTATAGTTGCTGTAGATTTTCCGGGTTGTGTGGCCGTGGTCTTGGCATTGTAGGACCTGACGTTTCGTCACGGCCACACAACCCGGAAGATCTACAGCAACTAATGAACTCCGGCCGTGAAAGCTTTCGACAACCTATACGGATTAATATTAGTATTGCAATAATTGAACCTATGTGTAGCATTTATGCTTGAGCACTGAAGAAAGCCAGTAGACTGAAACACCTCTGTTTTAGGGTCGCATAAGGTCCCAATGGTGCATACTGGGTTTTTTTGGCAATTCTTAGCAAGGCTATAATTGGGCCTACGATTGTTTTTAAACTAATCTGTAATAAATACATGCAGGGCTTTTTTGGCAGAAAAAGCCCAGCAGGAACTCATTAGCATATTACGCCACACCCTGACAGCACAGCTCATTAGCATACTAGGCCACACCCCCATGTTACCAGAAGTGTGGTCATCCAGCCACACCCACCTCTTGCCTCTTGTTCTGTTTACCTTGTTTGTTGTCAAAACCCCAGGGCTCTTTTTCGTAGCAGGAACTCCTTTGCATGTTAGGCCACACACCCCTCATGTAGCCAATCCTAATGAGTTCCTGCTGTTGGGTATGGCCTATTATGCTAATGAGCTCCTGATGGGCGTGGCCAACTTGGGAGCCAGCCGGAACTCCGTGCCTGTCCCAAAATAGCCCTGCTTACAACCAAGCTGAGGTATAAACCAAATTAATAAACAAATAAAATATTAGCAAGGACAAGCCTGCCTGCAAATGCATCGCCTATTGACAGGCACAGTGCCCAGTGTACCCAGCTGTAAATAACTGATCTTGCAGGGTAAGTTAGAATTGCCTACACAGGCCAGCAGGGGCTCTTCAGGGTCTGAGGCAATCCCAGAGATGCCCAGGATTGGAAAACAGTACCCACCACGTGCCCAGTAGATGTCCTACCCACCGGGTCACAAACCCACACTGTTCTGCACAATCAAGTAATAACTGACTTCACCGGCTACTAAACTGTGCAGGTGTTGCCCCAAGCACTAAGCCAGACGACGCAGTGCAGCCCTCCCCCCTTTGCAACGTGGGCAGTCATAATACTAAGGTAGGCGGGGCTGAGAGAGCACCTTCGAAAACTGCTTGTGAGAGAAACAGCTCCGAAAGAACGTGTGACTGCCCCAAGGCCCCACCAGCAGCTGCACGTGGAGGAGCGGGGGAATCAAACCCGGTTCTCCCCGATGTCTGCGCTCTTAACCACGACACCAGACTGCCTTTCATGTTGGGGGAAGGGAACAGTAGAGTTGAGCTGCTTTGGGACCAGAGCCCAAAGAACTGGAGTATGTTCAGAAGTGGGCCATACTTCCAAAAAATGTGCAAATGAACTCGGGCTGTGTCTGTTCTGGGCCTCCACCACGAGAGGGCGCTCGATCCCTAAGAGAACGCCACAGCATCCTTTCATTTGCACTGATGGTGGCTGATATTTATTCCCCAACGTTCACAGCAGGAAAGTCATCTTGGAGGAAAGCGTTTCACAGGGCACTGGCCCTATCCAGCCAGGAGCCGTAGGAGTTAGGCGGGAAGCAGGGGGTCTCCCACGCTGGCTTAATGGACTGGAAGCGTTTCACCGACCTCCCTCTCTCTGTCTCCTTCTTTTAACTCCCACTGACTGTTAGGCACAATTAATGTCCCAGATTACTCGTAGAGTCTGCCTGGAAAGAAAGCAGAGGGGTGGATTGTGGTGTTATGTGTTTGTAGCTCATGGGCATGCGGGTATGCAGGTAATCAGGGTAACAGCAGGGGGTGAGCCTAGAACTGGACGCTTCCCAAGATCCACAGCCTGGCGGAAGGTTCGCCCCAAACTTGGAGACACTCTCAAACTCAGCCTGCACAAAGGCAAGGATCAAGAGTTGGCAGATGTGAGTTTAACAAAGCTTGACTCCTGTGCCATCTTGGAGGAAGAGGAGGAGGAGATTGGATTTATACGCCGCCCTTCACTACCCAAAGGAGTCTCAGAGAGGCTCACAATCTCCTTCCTTTCCTCTACCCACAATGGACACCCTGTGAGGTAGATGGGGCTGAGAGAGCTCTTTCGAAAACTGCTTGTGAGAGAAACAGCTCTAAAAGAACTTGTGACTGGCCCAAGGTCACACCAGCAGCTGCATGTGGAGGAGTGGGGAACCAAACCTGGTTCTCCCAGATTAGAGTCCGTGCTCTTCACCACTACACCAAACTAACTCCCTTTAAGACCAGCAAAGTTTAATTCTGGGTATCGGCTTTCATGTCCATCTGTCCAGTGGCAGATTAACCATTAAGCAGACTTAAGCACGTGCTCAGGGGCCAAAGGGGGCACCACAAAGTTGGGGAAAGGGTGGGAAAAAATGTAGAAAAATGACTTTCAGGTCATGAATATTGGAACTTTGATATATTTAACTTAAGAACATAAGAGAAGCCAATGTTAAATCAGGCCAATGGCCCATCTAGTCCAACACTCTGTCACACAGCGGCCAAAATATACCAGTTGCCATCAGGAGGTCCAGCAGTGGGGCCAAGACACTAGAAGCCCCCTCCCACTGCTGCCCCCTCCAGCACCAAGAATACAGAGCATCACCTGCCCCAGACTGAGAGTTCCCATCTATACCCTGTGGCTAATAGTCACTGATGGACTTCTGCTCCAGATGTTTATCTAATTCCCTCTTGAAACTCTCCATGCTTGTAGCTGCCACCACCTCCTGTGGCAGTGAATTCCTTGTGTTAATCACTCTTTGGGTGAAGAAGTACTTCCTTTTATCTGTTCTAACCCGACTGCTCAGCAATTTCATGGAGTGCCCACGAGTTCTTGTATTGTGAGAAAGGGAGAAAGTACTTCTTTCTCAACCTGCTCAGTCCCATTCATAATCTTATAAACCTCGATCATGTCACCCCTCAGCCGTCGTTTCTCCAAGCTAAAGAGCCCCAAGCATTTTAACCTTTCTTCATAGGGAAGGTGTTCCAACCCTTTGATCATTCTAGTTGCCCTTCTCTGCACTTTTTCCAATGCTATAATATCCTTTTTGAGATGTGGTGACCAGAACTGTACACAGTATTCCAAATGAGGTCGCACCAATGATTTATACAGGGGCATGATGGAACTTGTGGAATATTAGAATAGATGTTGTCTTTCATTTCTGTAGAACTTGATGTAGCCAAAGCTTGGCTGAGTTTGTACAGTATATTGTGTTATCATATGAATAAATTTTTGTATCGCTGCAACCTGCATTGTACATCTGGTCAGACAGGTCAACAGCTAAAATGGACGGGGTCAGTGTGGAAAGGAGGGGGGGGCACCAAGATGGTCAGCGCTTAGGGCAGCAGTGAGCCTTCATCCACCCCTGAATGTATCTGAAGAAGTGTGCATTCAGCCCCAAAGTTTAAAACCAGGGCTAAACTTTGCTGGTCTTAAAGGTGCCATGGGCCTCGAACTTGGCTCCCGGGGATGTAGCAGAAATGAAACCGAAGAAAGGAGAGAGCCATCTGCCCGGCCTCAAAGTCCTTGGAGGAAGGGCGGGATGAAAACATAATTAAGAAAAGACTTGTGTGAGGCAAGCAAAGAGACGGCGGAGGATTAAGGACGGGTGATTTATGGTTGTGGTTGCAGATGGAAGGAAGTGTTTAAAAGGGAGTCATTAGGAAACCGCTCTGAAGACATGGGACTTGTTAACGGCTTTTCTTGAGGGGCTCTGAAGAGCAGGAGGCCCAGCATGTTGGCGTACTTTTGAGTCTCTAAAGCTTCTAACCCAAAAATCTGGTTGGTCTCTAAGGGGCAGCTGGACTCGAATCTGGCTCTCATGTTTGTTATTGCTGCTGTTCAGTCGCGCAGTCGAGTCTGACTCTTTGCCACCCCGTGGACCACATCACGCCAGGTCCCCCGTCTTCCGCTGTCCTCCGGAGTCTGCTCAATTTCATGTTCGTTACATCGATGACACTGTCTAACCATCTCATCCTTTGCCGTCCCCTTCTTCTTTGACCTTCAATCTTTCCCAGCATCAGGGCCTTCTTCTCCAGGGAGTGCTCCCTTCTCATTTGGTGGCCAAAGTATTTGAGCTTCAGCTTAGGGATCTGGCCTTCCAGGGAACAGTCAGGGTTGATTTCTTTTAGGATTGACTGATTTGATCTCCATGCAGTCCAAGGGACTCTCCAGAGTCTTCTCCAGCACCATAATTCAAAAGCATCTATTCTTCAGTACTCGGCCTTCCTTATGGTCCAACTTTCGCAGCCATATATGACTACTGGGAATACCATCGCTTTGACCATGCGGACTTTTCTTGGCAGGCTGATGTCTCTACTTTTTATTATGCTGTCTAGGTTTGCCATCGCTTTCCTCCCGATGAGCAGGCGTCTTTTAATTTCATGGCTGCACAGTTACCATCTGCAGTGATCTTGGATCCCAGGAACGTGAAGTCTGTCACTGCTTCCACGACTTCCCCTCCTATTTGCCAAGGAGCGATGGGGCTGGATGCCATGATCTTCGTTTGTTTGCTTTTTGATGTTGAGTTTCCAAGCCAACTTTTGCGCTCTCCTCTTTCACCCTGAGCAAGAGGCTCTTCAGGTCCTCTTCGCTTTCTGCCATTAGAGTGGTATCGTCTGCATACCTGAGGTTGTCGATGTTTTCCCTGGCAGTCTTAACTCCAGCTTGTGTTAGCAGGAGATAAAAAATAAGGCCAAGGCCGATGGTTCAGAATCAACGTCCCAGCACCGTGAATCACTTAAATAATCGCCTCACCTTTCGGAGGAGGAGGAACAAGCGAACATATTGAAGAGGGGAAACTGAGACACTTGAAGCACAACTCTCCGGGCTGTTCCCGATACCTAAAACAGCACCTGCTATTTTAGTTGTACTTGGGTTATTGGAAAGGTTCCTGGAGCAGTTCCATCTTGGGAAACGTGTTCGCACAAACACATAAGTTGTCAAGGCAGTCAAGAAGTTGATAATGCCACGTTTTTAAAACATCTGGTGTTTCTTTAAGTGCAAAGCGTTCCTTTTATGGAATGAGAGATGTCAGTCTTACTGCTGCCGTCTCAAGTGGGGCTGGAAAAGCCGGGGGATCTTACAAGGCGCAGCGAGAGCAACGTCTGAAGCTGGGAGGATTCTTTCACAGACAGGCACATTTCACAGAAGCCCTGTTGGATCAGGCCAGTGGCCCATCCAGTCCAACACTCTGGGTCAGACAGGGGCCAAAACCCAGGGGCCATCAGGAGGACCACCAGCGGGGCCAGAACTCCAGAAGCCCTCCCACTGTGGTCCCCCCCAGCACCAACAAGATAGAGCATTACTGCCCCAGACATAACGTAAGAGAGAAGCCATGTTGGATCAAGCCAACGGCCCATCCAGTCCAACACTCTGTGTTACACAGGGGCCAAAACCCAGCTGCCATCAGGAGGTCCACTAGCGGGGCCAGAACTCCAGAAGCCCTCCCACTGTGGTCCCCCCCAGCACCAACAAGATAGAGCATTACTGCCCCAGACATAAGATAAGAGAGAAGCCATGTTGGATCAACCCAATGGCCCATCCAGTCCAACGCTCTGTGTCACACATTGGCCAAAACCCAGTTGCCATCAGGAGGTCCACCAGCAGGGCCAGAACTCCAGAAGACCTCCCACTGTGGCCCTCCAAGCAGCAAGAATACAAAGCATCACCGCCCCAGACAGAGTCTTCCATCTATACCTTGTGGCTAATAGCCACTGATGGACCTCTGTTCCAGATGTTGGTCCAATCCCCTCTTGAAGCCATCGATGCTTGTAGCCGCCACCACTTCCTGTGGCAGTGAAGTCCACGTGTTAATCACTCTTAATTTTTTTCTTCTCCAGAACAACTTTTTGAGTTAATGCTAAAGGGGGGGTTGACTGGGGAACCATCTCTCAGATACCCCTTCCCCATAGGAGACCATGCAACAGGAGAGCCAGTTTGGTGTAGTGGTTAAGTGCGTGGACTCTAATCTGGGAGAACCGGGTTTGATTCCCCACTCCTCCACTTGCACCTGCTTATGTGACCTTGGGTCAGTCACAAGCTCTGGCACAGCTGTTCTCTCAAGGATAGTTTCTGTCAGACATTCTCTCAGCCCCACCTACCTCACAGGGTGGGGAGGGGAAGGGAAAGGAGTTTGTAAGCCGCTCTGAGACTCAAAAGTGAAGGGCGGGGTATAAATCCAATCTCTTCTCTTCTTCTTCTTCTTCTCCCTGCCTTACAGAAAGGGCTGCGGCCCAGCGGTAGAGCACTGGACAAAAGGACTAACTTAATATAAGGCAGCTTTTTCAGTTCTTGTTACAGGGAGGTGCCTGGAGTCAAGGGTAGGACATCCACTTTGCATGAAGAAAGTCCCCCGTTCAATCCCCGAATCTCCAGTTAAAAGAACTGTTCCTCGGGTGATGTGAAAAACCTCTGCCTGGCATCCCGGAAAGCCATCATGCAAGCACACGCATGAGTTCATGTTGCACAGAAAACTGGTGAAGGAAAGTGCAGTCCAGTTGCATTCAGCTTATGGCGACCCCGTAGGTTTTCCAAGGCAAAGGGCCAACCCGGCTTAGCTTCTGAGATCTGACGAGATTGGGCCACCCTAACATCAGAATGACCCATCAAGTTCTAGGTATGTGAGAGAGAGAGAGAGAGAGAGAGAGAGAGAGAGAGAGAAGGAGATTGGGTTTATACTCCGCCCTTCACTGCCCAAAGGCGTCTCAGAGCGGCCTACAAACTCCTTTCCCTTCCCCTCCCCACAACAGACACCCTGTGAGGTAGGCGGGGCTGAGAGAACTTCTGACAGAAACTGCTCTTTTTTCAAGGACAGCTGTGCCAGAGCTTGTGACTGACCCAAGGTCACATCAACAGGTGCAAGTGGGGGAGTGCAGGGAATCAAACCCGGTTCTCCCAGATTAGAGTCCGCGCACTTAACCACTACACCAAACTGGCTCTCAGAGAGAGAGAAGAGATTGGATTTATACCCCACCCTTCACTCGGACTCTCAGAGCGGCTCACAATCTCCTTTCCCTTCCCTTCCCCCACAACAGACACCCTGGGAGGCCGGTGGGGCTGAGAGAGCTCTCTCAAGGACTGCCCTTGAGAGAACAGCTCTGAGATAAGAAGAAGAGAAGAGATTGGATTTATACCCCGTCCTTCACTACCCAAGGGAGTCTCAAAGTGGCTTACAATCTCCTTTCCCTTCCCCTCCCCACGACAGACACCCTGTGAGGTAGGTGGGGCTGAGAGAGCTCTTTCCAGAACTGCAAGGACAGCTCTGACAGAACTTATGACTGACCCAAGGTCATACCAGCAGCTGCATGTGGAGGAGCGGGGAATCAAACCCGGTCCTCCCAGATTAGAGTCCGCACTCTTAACCACCACACCAAACTGGCTCTATGCAGCGATGTGCATATTGCAGGGGTGTCACTGCAGGGATATGCAAAATCCGGAAGATGACACTAATAACTTTGTGTGGCCACATTGAATGGTCTGTTTGATATCTTTCCGGCAGGCAAGGATTCTGTCTACGGCCACAGCTTCGGCCACTCTGCTCGTATACCCCTGCATGCTCTCTCATTCTCGCGCTCTCTCTCTCACTACGCATATCCCAAATGACAGCTTTGTTCCCCGGTGTCGGAAGTTCCTGACATACCACATCAGTAGATCCCCCTAACAATCCATCTACGGTCTGTTCACAGCAGGAGGCGAGGGCGAGGGGGAGAAGGTTAGCCGCGTGAACCAATTCATAACCAACACGTGCGACATGTATATGGAGCATGACAACCTGCAAATTCAATAACTCGAGCGCATATGCGCATCCCTCCACTAATAACCAGGGGTGTCGTCAGCCCGTATGGGAGATGTCAATCAAACTCTCGCCGAGCGGCTCCCATTCGGATTTGGGATGCTATATAGGGAAAGCGACCAGACGCCCCATGTGTTCAGAAAATGTTGCGTTCTGGATTAACCGAATCCCCGTACAAAGCCCCTCGCCCAGCCCTTCCTCCCCGCAAGCTCGGCTTCAAAGAGGGACAGGGCCTTAAATAGTCATTACTTCACATTACTGACATCCAGGGAGTCCTTTTGGAGAGGCCCGGCTGATTGATGGTAACCTCTGCTGACCCGTAAGGTCCCGTGAGTCCCCCGTTCCCCTTGAGCAGCTGATATCCCCCGGTCAAAGGTCAAGAATTCGAACAGACCATCAGTTCTCTTCCAACAATAGATCGGAATCCGGCCTGGCGAGCTGCTGGGTGATTTATTTGGATGTTTTAAGGCCTGCCTACCTTGATCAAAGACATCCTTATTTGGGACCAAGGCACAAGTATCAGGACTAATTTCAGGGGCTTTGTCCCTTACTTAAGCACCCTGCTTCTCCTCTGGCCACTTCTTCTCTGCCACTGATGCTCAGAGCATCTTTTATATCTTCCGAGCAGGTACAGCTTTTCTTTCCCTGTTTTCCCCCTTTTCTTTAAACTTGTGAATACAGTTAATGAGGTGTGTAACATGAAAAGCAGCCAATTTTTCACTAGGACAATAGGCCCTAGGAAAAACGGGCCCATTACGTTCTAATGACACGGTAGGCAGACGTTTCTCTGCTCCTGTGAATAGATGGGTTATCGATTGCCGGTTGCCACCTTTGCTGGCAAGAAGCGAAGCATCCAAATTCCTCTCCCGGAAGCTAGTTTCAGAGGTTAGCCGTGTTGGTCTGCAATGCGAGAGCTAGGTTCGAGTCCCGGAGCACCTGAGAGGCCGGGTATTATAGGGCTATTAGAGAAGAATAGAGAAGAGATTGGATTTATACCCCGCCCTTCACTCAGAGTCTCAGAGCAACTTACAAACTCCTTTCCCTTCCCCTCCCCACAACAGACACCCTGCGAGATAGGTGGGGCTGAGAGAACTCTGACAGAAACTGGTCTTTTTCAAGAACAACTGTGCCAGAACTATAGCTTGCCCAAGGTCATCCAGCAGGTGCAAGTGGAGGAGTGTGGAACCAAACCCGGTTCTCCCAGATTAGAGTCCGCGCGCTTAACCACTACACCAAACTATAAGCCCAATAAAATTTAAAAAATCAATAAGGTCAAGTCTGACTCTTCGCGACCCCATGTCCGTTGCATCGGTGACCCTGTCTGACCATCTCATCCTTTGCCGTCCCCGTCTTCTTTGACCTTCAGTCTTTCCCAGCATCAGGGTCTTCTCCAGTGAGGGCTCCCTTCTCATTGGGTGGCCAAAGTATCTGAGCTTCAGCTTCAGTCTCTGGCCTTCCAAGGAACAGTCAGGGTTGATTTCTTTCAGGACTGACTGATTTGATCTCCTTGCAGTCCAAGGAACTTTCAAGAGTCTTCTCCAGCACCGCAGTTCGAAAGCATCTATTCTTCGGCGCTCGGCCTTCCTTACGGTCCATCCCTCACAGCCATACACTACCACTGGGAATACTATCGCTTTGTCCGTGGTCAGTGACATGGATTAATGTATCTACTGGTCAGCGGAATTCTTGCAAAGAATCCGGAGCTTGACAGGAAGGCATTTCTTGAGCAGGAATTGCTGATCTGGAACCCTTACGACCGAACATTTGTGCTTTAGCTAGTAAGAAATCCTGGGTATGTGTCGTGGCTTCATCCACGGGGTGGACCACGAGGATTCCAAAGGGATCGCCCAGCCCAATTCTGTTTTGGAAGCCACACGGCTACAGTCATTCCCCGATTCAAACCGTGTCCTCTTTTTGCAGAAAGCCGGACTTCTTCCTTAGCGACGGCAGGGTGTTTTAAAACGATTATTATTTCCCAGAAGCAAACAGAATGTTCTGTGCAGACTTTCGTTTCCTTTTGCCAAAGTTCAGGTCACAGAAGCGAGACAGCGCCAATTTTGATCCTAGGATTTGAGTTGGCCGGTGCAAAATATGAACGCCGTAATAAAATGCAGCGTCCGGAGAGCATTTTCTGGGTTCAGAGTGCTTCAGGGGCATTTTCTGGTTGGAATCCTCACCACAGCCTTGTCCGTTAGGCCGGCTTTATACCACAAGTTCCACAACAAACACATTTGACAATAGAACTTCCCAGGGCTCTTTTTGTAGCAGGAACTCCTTTGCATATTAGGCGACACACCCCTAATGTAGCCAATCCTCCAAGAGCTTACAGAGCTCTTCTTACAGGGGGCTACTGTAAGCTCTTGGCGGATTGGCTACATTAGGGGTGTGTCGCCTAATATGCAAAGGAGTTCCTGCTACAAAAAGAGCCCTGGAACTTCCTAAACATCTGGAGCAGAAGTCCATCAGTGGCTCTTAGCCACAAGGTTTAGATAGGAACTCTGTCTGGGGCCAGTGATGCTCTGTATTCTTGGTGCTTGGGGGAGGCAACAGTGGGAGGGGCTTCTGGAGTTCTGGCCCCACTGCTGGACCTCCTGATGGCGCCTGGTATTTTTGGCCACTGTGTGACAGAGTGTTGGACTGGAGGGGCCATTGGCCTGATCCAACACTGGCTTCTCTTATGTTTGGTGTCGTGGTTAAGTGAGCGGACTCTAATCTGGGAGAACCGGGTTTGATTCCCCCACTCCTCCACTTGCACCTGCTGGTGTGACCTTGGGTTGGCTCTTGGAGAATTGGCTCTTGGAGGATTGACTACATTAGGGGTGTGTCGCCTAATATGCAAAGGAGTTCCTGTTGCAAAAAGAGCCCTGGTCCCACCCATTCGACACCCCAGTGTTGACAGACTGCATTTCAAGGTCGCCAGCTCTGAATTGGGAAATTCCTAGATATTTGGGAGGTGTATCTTTGCAGAGGGTAAGGTCTGGGGAGAGGAGCAACTTCACCAGGATATAATGCCATAGACTCCCCCCTGCAAAGCTAACACTTTCTCCTGGAGATCTGACCTCCGTGCCCTGGAGACCAGATGTAATTTTTTTGAGATCTCCAGGCCATACCTGGAGGTTGACAACCCCATGTGCCTTTTCTGAATCGGCAAAGATTCATTTCTTCTCTTTTGGCAGAGGATGGAAGTGTTCCTCCATGCTCACATGTGCACTCATGAGCTGGAGCAAGTTCACATTCTGCACTCAGCGGTTCCAACAGTGGGACGGGGCAGCCTCCGCGGACTTGTTGAGTGCGTCAACATGATGCAGAGACCACTGTCATCTGGTTGGGGGGGGGGCGACTTTTCCTTAAAGCTGCCACCAGCCGAATCTTCTTTTGCTTTCCTCGCAAGAGAAGAACCAGGCCTGGATTTTGAGATTCGTAAAGCAGGGACCGCAAAAGAACGGGCTGAAACTTTTAGAAACCACATTCGGGCTGCCAGCTTTCCAGCGGACACCTTCCTAGATGCAGCAGATCTATGTAAAGCCACTGGACGGGGGTCACATTGCTCTCCAATCTGTAAAAAATCTCACCTTTCGGCAGTCAGGAGGACATGATCAGCTGGCAGTCTGGTGTAGCGGTTTGAAATGAGGACTCTAATCTGGGAGAACTGGGTTTGATTCCCCACTCCTCCACATGCAGCTGCTGGTGCGACCTTGGGTCAGTCACAAGTTCTCTTAGAGCTGTTCTCCCAAGGGCAGTCCTCGAGAGAGCTCTCTCAGCCCCGCCTGCCTCACAGGGTCTCTGTTGTGGGGAAGGGGAGGGAGATCATAAGCCACTCTGAGAGACTCCTTCGGGTAGTGAAGGGCAGGGTATAAATCCAATCTCTTCTCTTCTTCTTCTAGCAGGCCAAAGGGCCAAAGATTCCCGGGGCTCTTTTGAGTCCCTTAGACTTTGGGCACTGCAAGTATAGACCAAGCCCTAGGAGGAAAGGCTGAGGGACTTGGGAATGTTCAGTCTGGAGAAGAGGAGGTGGAGGGGGGACAGGATAAGAACATAAGAACATAAGAGAAGTCAATGTGGAATCAGGCCAATGGCCCATCTAGTCCAACACTCTGTCACACAGCAGCCAAAAATACCACGTGCCATCAGGAGGTCCAGCAGTGGGGCCAGGACACCAGAAGCCCTCCCACTGCTGCCCCCTCCAGCACCAAGAATAGAGTGCATCACCTGAGAATTCCCATCTATACCCTGTGGCTAATAGCCACTGATGAACTTCTGCTCCATATGTTCATCTAATTCCCTCTTGAAACTGTCCATGCTTGTAGCTGCCACCACCTCCTGTGGCAGTGAATTCCGTATGTTAATCACTCTTTGGGTGAAGAAGTATTTCCTTTTATCCATTCTATCCCGGCTGCTCAGCAATCTCATGGAGTGCCCACGAGTTCTTGTATTGTGAGAAAGGGAGAAAAGTACTTCTTTCTCAACTTGCGCAATCCCATTCATAATTTTATAAACCTCGATCATGTCACCCCTCAGCCATCGTTTCTCCAAGCTGAAGAGCCCCAAGCGTTTTAACCTTTCTTCATAGGAAAGGTGTTCCAACTCTTGAAGGATGTCTCCCTTGAAGGATTTGAAGGGCTCTCACTTAGAGGAGGAGGGCAGGGAGCTCTTCCTGTTGGCAGCAGAGGAGAGGACTCACAATCGTGGGTTGAAATTAAAGGTGGGAAGGTACCGGCTGGATCCTAAGAAAAACTTTTCAACAGTCAGAGTTGTGCAACGGTGGAATCAGCTGCCTCGGGAGGTGGTGAGCTCTCTCTCACTGGCCGTCTTTAAGCAGCGGCTGGATAAACCCTTGTCAGGGATGCTTTAGGCTGACCCTGCACTGAGCACGGGGTTGGACTAGATGGCCTCTATGACCCCTTCCAGCTCTGTGATTCTATGATTCTAAGTCTGGAGAGCAGGGGGAACCATTCTGAACAAGTTAAAGAGGGAAGAAGAAGGGGGAGAAGGAGAAGGAGAGATTTATACCCCGCCCGTCACTACTCGAAGGAGTCTCAGAGCGGCTTATAATCCCTTTCCCTTCCCCTCTGGAGAACTGCCCTTGAGAGAACAGCTCTGAGAGAACGTGTGACCAGCGTTCCCTCTAAGCTGAGTTAGTGTGAGCTAGCTCAGTTTTTCAGCCTCCGGCTCACACCTTTTTTGTCTTAGCTCAGGACGGATGGCTCCAGAGCAAACCAATTTATGCAGCAGCCAAATCGCTCACTCACAACTTGAATGCCAGCAGAATTTTTGGTCACAAGACTCCACCGCTTTGAGGGAACGTTGCTTGTGACTGACCCAAAGTCACACCAGCAGCTGCATGTGGAGCAGTGGGGAATCAGACCCAGTCCTCCCAGACTAGAGTCCACGTTCCTAACTACTACGCCAAACTGGCTCTTTAGGGCTCTTTAGCTTGGCGAAATGACGACTGAGGGGTGACATGACAGAGGTTTACAAATCCAGGTGGGCCCCCGTGTCGGTCCGAGGTAGGAGACCAAATTTTGAGTCCAGTAGGACCTTTAAGACCAACGAAGGTTGATTCAAGGTATGAGCTTTCGTGTGCACGCACACTTCCTCAGATACATTGAAGTGGAAGGTAACAGAATGATAAAAGGATTGAAACACGTTCCCTATGAAGAAAGGTTAAAACGCTTGGGGCTCTTCAGCTTGGAGAAACGACAGCTGAGGGGTGACATGATCGAGGTTTATAAGATTATGCCTGGGATTGAGCAGGTTGAGAAAGAGGTACTTTTCTCCCTTTCTCACAATGCAAGAACTCGTGGGCACTCCATGAAATTGCTGAGCAGTCGGGTTAGAACAGGTAAAAGGAAATACTTCTTCACCCAAAGAGTGACTAACAGATGGAATTCACTGCCACAGGAGGTGGTGGCAGCTGCAAGCATGGACAGCTTCAAGAGGGAATTAGATAAACGTATGGAGCAGAAGTCCATCAGTGGCTATTAGCCACAGGGTACAGATGGGAACTCTCAGTCTGGGGCAGGTGATGCACTCTATTCTTGGTGCTGGAGGGGGCAGCAGTGGGAGGGCTTCTAGTGTCCTGGCCCCACTGCTGGACCTCCTGATGGCACCTGGTATATTTTGGCCGCTGAGTGACAGAGTATTGGACTAGATGGGCCATTGGCCTGATTCAGCATTGGCTTCTCTTATGTTCTTATGTAACCGTTCAAATATAGAGACAGATGCCTCTTCACAGGTGAGCAGTAAATCAGCATACAGCCTAAGGAAGATGTTTTGACATGTACAAAGGCTGAACAGCAGTAACAAGCTAAGTTCATATGGCCACCATGTGTTTGGATTTAATTAGGGGGCGATCCAGGTAGATCCGGGGGGGGGGGTGTCAGCCGTTTTGGTCTGAGGGAGCGGAACAAATTTTAGAGTCCAGTGGGGCGCCTTTAAGACCAAGAAAGGTTTATTCAAGGTATGAACTTCCGTGGCAACGGCACCCTACTTTTTCAAATACGTCGGAAGGAAGGTAAGGTTCAAACTTATATACAGGATAAACAGCAAACTAACATGTTAAGGTAATGAAGATGTTTTAAGATCCGCAACACAAAACAAAACAACAAGCTAAGGTTATAAAGGCCAACCCCGAAAAGCAATAAATGTGTCAAAATGACACTGAGATTTTCCATTCGGTCCTTTCAGGCGTGGAGACCACTTAGCATCCCTTTTTTAAAAAACTTCTTTGAGGGGGAAACAGTGAGGCAATAAATATGTCAAAACGGGTTTACAAAATTATGCACTGCACGGGATAGAGAAGGTCAAGAAAGAAGTCCCTTTTTCTCCCTTGCTCACAATACAAGAACTCATGGGCACTCCGTGAAATTAAGGAGCAGTAGGCTTGGAACAGATAAAGGGAAGTCATTCGTCACCCAAAGAGTGATTAACATGTAGAATTCACTAACACAGGAAGTGGTGGCAGCTACAGGCACAGACAGCTTCAAGAGGGGACTGGAGAAACAGATGGAGCAGAGGTCCATCAGTGGCTGTTAGCCACAAGGTACGGATGGAACATTCTGTCTGGGGCAGTGATGCTTTGCGTTCTTGGTGCCTGGGGGCTTCTGGAGTTCTGGCCCTGCTGGTGGACCTCCTGATGGCCCCTGGGTTTTGGCCCCTGAGTGACACAGAGTGTTGGACTGGATGGGTCGCTGGCCTGATCCAACCCAGCTTCTCTTACGTTCTTATGTTCTTAACTGGATCCATCTAGTCCAGCATCCTGCCACACACAGTGGCCAACCAGTTCCTCTGGACGGCCAACAATAGGGCATAGAGGCTGAGGCCTTCCCCTGATGTTGCCTCCCGGGTCTGGGATTCAGAGGATTAGTGCCTCTGAATGTGGCCGTTCCCCTCAGTCACCATGGCTAGTCGCCATGTCCGTGAGTCTATCTAACCTCCTTCGAAAGCTGTTTATCCCTGTGGCCATCGGGACTTCCTCTGGCAGCAGAATCCACATTTTAATCACTTTCTGAATAAAGGAGTATTTCTTTTTGTCCGGCCTGAACCTACTGCCCATCAGTTTCATTGGATGCCCTCGAGTTCTAGTCTCTTGGGAGAGGGAGAAAGATTTGTCCACTCTCTCCACCCCAGGCATAATCTGACAAACCTCTCTCATGTTCCCCGTCAGCCGTCTCTTTTCTAAACTGAAAAGTCCCAGACTCTTCAGCCGTTCCTCTTAGGGAAGGTCCTTCAACCCCCTCATCATCTTGCTTTCCCTCCTCTGTACTTCTCCCAGCTCAGCAAGGTCCTTTTTGAGATACGGTGACCAGAACGGTACACGGTATTCCAAACGAGGCCGCCCCGTCAACCTTTTGCTGATGAACTCGATGCCCAAAGAGGCTGCTAATCTGATCGCGGTTGGATGAGACCAAGAATATGCTTTACGTCCTTTATGACACAATTTGTTTTCTAACATCGAGTTTTATGTTTTTCCCATCTCCCAAATGGCAGAAGTTCTGAGACGTGGGCTAAACCCCAACACCCCCCAAAATGGTTTAGTTTCAAAAAAAAAATCCCTGGCTAGCCAGAGTGGAACTGCTTCCCAGCAAAAACGTTCCCAAACCGAGACGCAAAATATTATTTCATAAAACGCTTAGGGAATTAAAATGTACTTAAATCTCTAGTCAGACTCAAGAAGCCAAAATGAACAGAGCAACAAATATCTCAGCTACCCAAAGCATGACCTTTAAAAAAAATAATCATCAATAGGGATTTTTTGTAGAAAAAGCCCAGCAGGAACACATTAGCATAATCGGCCACACCCAACAGCAGATACTCATTAGCATATCAGGCCACACCCCTGACAGCACAGCTCATTAGCATAAGAACATAAGAACATAAGCGAAGCCAATGTTGAATCAGGCCAATGGCCCATCTAGTCCAACACTCTGTCACACAGCGGCCAAAATATACCAGGTGCCATCAGGAGGTCCATATTAGGCTACACCCCCAATACTGTGCGGTCATCCAGCCACACCCGCCTTTTGCTTCTTATTCTGTTTACCTTGTTTGTTGTCGAAACCCAGGGCTTTTTTTCGTAGCGGGAACTCCTTTGCATGTTAGGCCACACACCCCTAATGTGGCCAATCCTAATGAGTTTCTGCTGCTGGGTGTGACCTATTATGCTAATGAGTTCCTGCCGGGTGTGGCCAACTTGGGAGCCAGCCCTGCCTGCCCAAAAATAGCCCTGGTAATCAAGCTGCAGGATCTCATGAACTGCTCTGAGACTCCTTCAATCTCCTCTTCTTCTCCAATCTCCTCTTCTTCTCTTCTCTCCTCTTCCAATCTCCTCTCCTCTTCCAGTCTCCTCTTCTTCTCTTCTCTCCTCCAATCTCCTCCTCTTCTCCAATCTCCTCTTCTTCTCTTCTCTCAGGAGCAGTTCTCGAGAGAGCTCTCTCAGCCCCACCGACCTCACAGGGCGTCTGTGGCGGGGAGGGGGAGGGAAAGGAGTTTGTAAGCCACTCTGAGACTCCTTCGGGTAGTGAAGGGCAGGTATAAATCCAATCTCCTCCCTTAGGAGCAGTTCTGAGAGTTCTCAGCCCACCGACCTCCGGGTATCTGTGGGGAGGGAAGGGAAAGGAGTTTGTATCTCTGAGACTCCTTCGGGTAGTGAAGGGCAGGTATAAATCCATCCTCCTCTTCTCTCAGGAGCAGTTCTCGAAAGAGCTCTCTCAGCCCCACCTACCTCACAGGGTGTCTGTTGTGGGGAGGGGAAGGGAAAGGAGATTGTGAGCCGCTCTGAGACGCCTTTGGGTAATGACGGGCAGGGGTATAAATCCCAACTGTTGTTCTTCTAAACAAGTGAAGACCATGCAACCGACACAACAGCTGAACAGTGTTGTCTATCTATGCGTGATTTACTGCTCTGGGGGCGCTTCCTTCCAATCAGCCTCATCTAAGAGTTAGTAATCTTCTTTGTGTCTGTGCTGGACTGTCCAATCCCACTTTTTGGGGGGGGGTATTTTGTGTGTGTGTGTGGTTGCATGCCTGGAAGTCATGGTGCCAACCCCTCCTAGTGGGGCTAGGACATTTCAGAGAGGGTCGGCCCTGCTTAGCTTCCAAGATCTGACGAGATCGGGCTTGACTGGCCTATCCAGGTCAGGGCGACTGTCCAATCCCACTTGATGGACAGATTCTGCAGAATTACCTCTCTCCGAAAGAGTAATCTGTTATGTCTCTGTATGAGTCATTGCTTCGTCCCGGCAGCTTACTCCGAGGGCACGTCGATGCTCTAGCTCTCCTCACTGGACTATTCAATCTCTTCCAAGGCCAAGATACAGAAAAATTACTTCCCCTCAGGAAAAGCTGTTTGTTCTGTCTCTGCATGAGTCATGTTCTGGGCTTGCTTCTTTCAATGAGGCCTGTCCTGATTGGCTAGTCATGCAAAAATAGAGGAGCTAGGCTCCTTGAAGAGTGGGCAGTCTTTATACGCTCGAAAAGCAAAACTGGGGTACAAAGCCAGTTTGGTACAGTGCTCAGGAGTGCAGACTCTAATCTGGAAGAACCAGGTTTGATTCCACATTCCTCCCCATGCAGCTGCTGGTGGGACCTTGGGTCAGTCACAGTTCTCTCAGAGCTGTTCTCTCACAAGCAGTTCTGTCAGAGCTCTCTCAGCCCCACCGACCTCACAGGGTGTCTGTTGTGGGGCGGGGAAGGGGAAGGAATTTGTAAGCCGCTCTGAGACAACTCCGGGTAGTGAAGGACGGGGTATAAATCCAATCTCTTCTTCTTCAAGTGTGCAAAAAAAAAGACATTTTAATTCCAATAAAAATGCACCTAGCTTTCTGGGAGTTTATAAAACGCTGTTGTCAGATTAGGGCGGCAGGGAAAACGGAAGGCAAAGGGAAGCAAATTCTCCCAGTGCAAAGCGAGGAAATTATGCAAAGCAGGCCTAGCTGAGGCCTCCCGGCCAGAAAACATAGACAACGCCCCAGTTTTCAGTTTCAGTTGACATTTGCCAACAGAGTTTCAGAGGAATAGTCTGGTATCGGGCCAATATTTATTCTCCGTGGCTCCGGTTACGCAGAAGGAACCTCGCTCCACTGATCAGGGGATTACCCGAATATCGTCCCACGGGTTTCCTTTACATCCAAAGCCTGCTTAAACCAATCTTCTCAAAAGATTAACTCCTTTCTCTCCCGGTTGGTTTGCTACTCAAGAAAAGCAATCTATAGGAAGCTGTAGGGTTGGCACAGGTCCCCGCCGAGGACGAGCAGGGGATGAGGGACAAATGTTCCCTCTAAGCTGAGTTGGTGTGAGCTAGCTCACAGTTTTTTAGCCTCTGGCTCACACATTTTTGTCTTCGCTCAGGAAGAAGAGGAAGAGGAAGAAGAGGAGGAGGAAGGGAAGAAGAAGAGGAAGAAGAACATAAGAACATAAGAGAAGCCAGTGTTGGATCAGGCCAATGGCCCATCCAGTCCAACACTCTGTCACACAGCGGCCCAAAATATACCAGGTGCCATCTGGAGGTCCAGCAGTGGGGCCAGGGCACTAGAAGCCCTCCCACTGTTGTCCCCCCCCAAGCACCAAGAATACAGAGCATCACTCTGCCCCAGACTGGGAGTTCCCATCTATACCTTGTGGCTAAGAAGAGGAGGAAGTGGAAGTGGAAGAAGAGGAAGAGGAGATTGGATTTATACCCCACCCTTCACTACCCAAGGGAGTCTCAGAGCAGCTTACAAACTCCTTTCCCTTCCCCTCCCCACAACAGACACCCTGTGAGGGAGGTGGGGCTGAGAGAGGTCTTGACAGAAACTGCTCTTTTTCAAGAACAGCTCTGAGAGAACTACGGCTTGCCCAAGGTCATCCAGCAGGTGCAAATGGAGGAGTGGGGAATCAAACCCGGTTCTCCCAGATTAGAGTCAGCGCACTACACCAAACTGGCTCTCACAACAAACTGGAGGATGGCTCCAGAGCAAACTGATCTATGCACTAGCCAAATCGCTCGCTCACAACTTTAATGCCAGGAGCTCAGAGAGTAGAATTTTTGCCCACAGGATTGCAAAGCTTAGAGGGAGCATTGATGAGGGAGCAGGGTTGCCAGATCCTGGTTGGGAAACCCTTGGAGATTTGGGGGTGGAGCCTAGGGAGGACAGGGTATGATGCCAGAGAGCCAGGGGTCATTTGGAGCAGGAGCGCGCAGGAGCGGAGCTCCGGCAGTTAGAAGCACAGGCGGTGGCAAGCCCCGCCCCCAGCTCCCAGCAGGAGCGCAAAGCAGCACATGTAGCATTCCTCCTGGGCCCAGATAGGCCACTCTGGGACTGGAATGACAGCCCCCAGAGTGGAAAGACAGTCCCTAGGGGTGGAGCCTGAGAGGTGGGTGTTGCTTCTGACACACTTCCAGTGATGTCAGGGGGTGTGGCATATGCAAATAAGTTAATGAGTTATGCTAATGAGCTCCTGCACCTCTTTTTCTACAAATGACCGCTGCAGAGAGCCCACCCTGCAAAGCATCCGTTTCCTCCAGGGGAACTGATCTCTGTCACATGGAGATGCCCTGGAATTCCAAGGGATTCCCAGGTCCAATGTTCCCTCTAAATTTTTTTCCTCTACTGAGCGAAGCAGTTCAGATCCTGAGAATGTAACCACTGTAATCTTAAAATGGGCAATGCAAGACACTGTGTGGCCCCAGATGAGGTCTGTAGCCAGGATTTTGTGGCTTGTGGGGCAGGGGTTTTTTCTGGTGGGGCCGAAGTTCTCAGGGCAGAAAGAAAAAGCCATTTAGCCAATAGAAAGCTATCACTGGGAGAGATCTCTAAACTGCAAGCTGTCAACCACTTTAGATGACAGTTCTCAGCTGCTGCAAGTTAATCACTTCCGCCAGCCTAAGCAACAATCCTGAGAACAGGCTGGCAAGTGGAAGTGATGACTTCTGTAGTCAAGAAAGCTAACACTGAGGCAGAAAAACTCTCTTAGAGGAGACCAGTTTCTTGACACAGAGTTAGAATGGGATCCTAGAGGTCACCTACTCCAACCCCCTTGCTCAGTGTAGAAATTAGTCAACTACAGCACCCCACTCTGCTTAAAGGAGCGCACACCTTTAAAAAATGTTTCAAAATGATTGAAAGAAGCATTTACAGGAGAAATTCTTGTGGGGCTGCGACTTTAAGAAAGGGAGCAGAGCCCCCGAAATCCCCACAGTACCTACCGGCCTGCTCCAGATTGCTACTGAGCGGGGCTTCTGGTGTTAATGAGCGGCCGTTCACACCCACAGCTTAGAGGGAACAGTGCCCAGGTCCCACCTGGAAGCTGGAATCCCTAAGAAAGCGCAACCTGAGACTGGCTTATTTGGTTTTTTAAATGCCTGGCAGGGCAGATCAAGGCTGCACCGAGTGCCTTTTGTCTTCAGTTGGCTCAAGAAGAAGGAGACTCCGGCGGTTTTCTGTCTCCGCCCCTTTCAGTTTATCGGATTTGCAAATATAATATATATGTGCTCGTCACGGTAGAGGGAATTCAATAACAAGCGGTAGAAGACACGCAAAGTTGGAAATGTCGTACAGTTGGGCAACAGCTGAGGGTCAGGACAGGTTGGGCCCAGGCCAGTTATAGGGTTGCCAACCTCCAGGTGGGGCCTGGAGACCTCCCAAAGTTAGAACTGATATCCAGGAAACAGCGATCAGTTTCCCTGCAGAAAAATGGCCGCTTTGGAGGATGGACGTTTTCTTTTTGGAGCGGAAGACTTGGGGTTCTGTCTTTGTGAAGAAGCCATGGGCGAAACGTGGCTTGGTACAACCTACCTCACGCGTAGAGAAGAATGTTGGAAGAACCTACATATTATTCATCCACTGGACGCCTGTGAATTCTTAAACCCTCCTTTAAGGGTAAAGGTAAAGTTTTCCCTGGCTCGAAAGCGAGTCGAATCCGACTCTAGGGATGCGGTGCTCATCTCCGTTTCCAAGCCGAAGAGCCAGCGCTGTCCAAAGACATTTCCCTGGTCATGTGGCCATCATGACTAGACGCCGAGGCACACGGAACGCTGTTACCTTCCCACCAAAGCTCTACCTATTTATCTACTTGCAGTTTCTTGCTTTCAAACTGCTAGGTTGGCTGGAGCTGGAACCAGAGACGGGAGCTCACTCCGTCATGCGGCACTCGGGTCTCGAACTGCTGAACTACCGACCTTCCAGCCTGCAGTTCGGCGTCTTAACAACTTGAGCCACCTCAGCCCCTAAACCCTCCTATTGGACTAGTTAAATTGTGAAGACTGTGTTCCGTGTTATTAGAGTTCTGGTGCATGAGTTGGTAAGAAATCGGACATGGTCCCCGATTTCTGAAAATATCTGTGTCTTTTGGATGTACAACATGGCTTCCTCTATCTCATTTCATCACAGTATTTGAACTGTATCGGTCTGTGTCCTCTATATTATATTTTGATACATTTGCCGACAATCTGAGTTGTTTTTTCATTTGAGCACAGTTTATTGTTTGCCATATTTCCCCTCCGTTTTTTTCGATTACTACCTGGAGGCGGCCAACCCCATTTCCAATAAATAACTAAAGATGAGTTCCTTTGTTCCGCCTGAATGCAAAAGTGTGTTTGGGGGTAAACGGAAATGTACCGCCCCGATACTTCCAACATCCTTTACCAGGGCAAGCCGGGTCATTAAACCCCATCGCAATCACGCCACACAGCAGTTTGGCCTGTCATGAAAAATGAGGCTTTCTCCTTTCTGCTGTCCAATGTCAGGGGGTCTGAAGGAGGGATTATCGGAGCGGCTAAAAGATTAACCTGATCTGTCCTCTCCCTTTCAGCCCCGCAGAGAAGAAAGCCCGATGAGAAAGCGAAAGCCAACAGCCCAAGACGACGAGGCAGGCCCGTGTTCCTTCTAAGCTGAGTTGAGTGTGAGCAAGCTCGCAGGTTTTTAGCCTTCAGATCACACATTTTTGCCTTAGCTCAGGAAGGAGGGCTCCAGCACAAACTGATTCATGCAGTCGCCAAATCACTTGCTCACAGCTTTAACGCCAGGAGCTTGCAAAGTAGAATGTTTACTCACAACACTCCACAGCTTAGAGGGAGCATTGTGGATGAGTCTTTGGATGGAGAATGGAACGTTCTGGAGGGACCATGGCGAAGATGGTATCTCAGCTTCCATTAGGGTTGCCAGCCTCCAGGTAGCACCTGGATATATCCTGCAAATATAATTGACCTCCAGACGACCAAGGTCAGTTCCCCTGGAGAAAATGGCTGCTTTGAAGGGTGGAGTCTATGGCACTGTACCTTGCTGAGGTAGAAGAAGAAGAAGAGATTGGATTTATACCCTGTCCTTCACTCAAGAGTCTCAGAGCGGCTTACAATCTCCTTTCCCTTCCCCTCCACACAACAGACACCCTGTGAGGTAGGTGGGGCTGAGAGAGCTTTTCCCGGAACTGTCCTTGAGAGAACAGCTCTGACAGAACTACGGCTTGCCCAAGGTCATCCAGCAGCTGCGAGTGGAGGAGTGGGGAATCAAACCCGGTTCTCCCAGATTAGAGTCCACACACCTAAACACTACACCAAACTAGCTCACCAAACCTTCCCCTCCCCAAATTCTGCCCTCCCCACGCAACACCTCCCAAATCTCCAGGTTATTTCCCAACCCAAAGCTTATCGGAGGCTAACTGGTGTGGTTAGTCCAGTTCCCAAAGTGCTTAAATAAAGCCAGAGATGCAGCAGCGTTACTTTACCAGGCTGCTCAGCTTACAAAGCTATACAGAAGTTTAGGAGAGAAATACTTCCCTCTTTATTTGAGAAGTTTAGAGAGAAATACTTCCCTCTTTATTTGGATAGGAAAGAGTAGAAGAAGAAGAGATTGGATTTATACCCCGCCCTTCACTACCCAAAGGTGTCTCATACCTCCCTCACAGGGTGTCTGTTGTGGGGAGGGGAAGGGAAAGGAGTTTGTAAGCCTCTCTGAGACTCCGCGTGAAGGGCGGGGTATAAATCCAATCTCTTCTTCTTCGTCTTTTTAAGGTAGATCTATTTTGTGCTTTTTATTTTTCTATCCCGTTGTATAAATATTGGTGTCAAGTATTAGCAAACATAGGTTTCACCACAACAGTACATCAGAGTGCAGGTCTACACCATGCTCAGACATTCAAACAGCACCTTGTCAGTTCCTCAATCGCTACCCCGCTCTAGTAACTTACCTCTATCAAATACAATCTTTTTCAAGGACACTGATATACCTACAAGACACAAGGCTCAATAAATTCTCTTTGTGGGTATAAATCTCTTAAAATAGCAGCATTTTCCTAGGGTCCCATCAGAACCCTTGCGGCAAACAGAATGACTTATCTAGGAGAACATCTCTCTCAAGTTCTAGTAAAGGTGAAGGTTTGCCTTGCTTGAAAGCCAGTCGAATCCGACTCTAGGGTTGCGGTGCTCATCTCCGTTTCAAAGCCGAAGAGCCAGCGCTGTCCGAAGACGTTTCCGTGGTCATGCGGCCAGCATGACTAAACACCAAGGTGCACAGAACGCTGTTACCTTCCCACCGAAGTGGTACCTATTTATCTACTTGCAATATCTTGCTTTCGAACTACTAGGTTGGCAGAAGCTGGAACTAGAGACAGGTGCTCACCCCATCATGCGGCACTTTCGGGTCTTGAACTGCTGAACTACTGACCTTCCACAGCCTGCAGTTCAGTGTCTTAACCACTTGAGCCACCGCAGCTCCTTCTCTCAAGTTCTAGCCAGTTTTATATTAGAGTTTCCTGGGATTAGTGATTGCAAAACGGACAAGGTGCTGTTTGAAGGTTTGAACACAGTGTAAACCTGCACTTTGATGTACTGTTGTGGTGAAACCTATGTTTGGTAATGCTTGACACCAATATTTATATAATAGTATGGTATCGAATATAGTATATGGCTGCGAGAGTTGGACTATAAGGAAGGCTGAGTGCCGAAGAATAGATGCTTTCGAATTGTGGTGCTGGAGAAGACTCGGGAGAGTCCCTTGGACTGCAAGGAGATCAAATCAGTCAATCCTCAAAGAAATCAACCCTGACTGTTCCCTGGAAGGCCAGATCCTGAAGCTGAAGCTCCAATACTTTGGTCACCAGATGAGAAGGGAGCCCTCACTGGAGAAGACCCTGATGCTGGGAAAGATTGAAGGTCAAAGAAGGAGGGGATGGCAAAGGACGAGATGGCTAGACAGTGTTATTGATGCAACAAACATGAAATTAAGCATACTCCGGAGCACAACGGAAGACAGGAGGGCCTGGCGTGATGTGGTCCATGGGGTGACGAAGAGTCGGACTCAACCGTGCAACTGAACAACAACAACAGTAGAAGAATAAAAGGCCGTATCTTCCTAACACTGTGGCCCTCAGTTTTTGTACAGTCTCCAGGTGGCGGCTGGAGTTCTCCTGGAGTTAAAAGTGATCTTCCGGTGACAGAGCTCAGTTCCCCTGGAGAAAACGGCAGCTTTGGAAGGTGGAGTCTTTGGCATTACGCCCCACTGGGGTCCCTCCCCGCCCCAAACCCCACCCTCCTCAGGTACCCCCTCTCCAAAATCTCCAGGTATTTCCCAACCCGGAGCTGGCAACCCTAACCCTCTGCCTGCTGCCAATCACCTGGCCAGTGGGGGGAGGACTTAACTGCCTTGCACAGAGTGAGTCAGTACGGTCAAGGAAGATGAAACATCCCGTAACCAATACAATAGGGTTAAGGCTGCAGAACCGATCCGAAATCTAAGGAACAGAACTGACGCAAAGCATAAGCACTGGGCAATGGCACATTAATCGCAAAATGAATGCAAAAATGCAAAAAAAAAAATTGCAACATCAATGCAAAAAAAATGCAAAAATTAATCGCAAGTTTAATGCAGAAATGTAAGAGATGCAAAAATTAATCACAAGATTAATGCAGAAATGCGAGAAATGCAAAAATAATTGCAAGATTAATGCAGAAATGCGAGAGATGCAAGAATTAATTGCAAGATTAATGCAGAAATGCAAGAAATGCAAGAATTAATTGCAAGATTAATGCAGAAATGTAAGAAATGCAAGAATTAATTGCAAGATTAATGCAGAAATGCAAGAAATGCAAGAATTAATTGCAAGATTAATGCAGAAATGTAAGAAATGCACTAATTAATTGCAAGATTAATGCAGAAATGCACGAATTAATTGCAAGATTAATGCAGAAATGCAATAAATGTGAAAAATAATTGCAAAATTAATGCAGAAATGCGAACATTGATTGCAAGGTTAATGCAGAAATGTGAAAAATAATTGCAAGGTTAATGCAGAAATGTGAAAAATAATTGCAAGATTAATGCAGACATGCAAAATTTAATGCAGAAATGCAAAAATTACATAGTAGGATCCTACCTACCACAAACACTACTCAGTCATATAGACCACAGTCCCTAATAATTTTTCCAAGTCATCTTGTGAATCGTTTTGCATAGTGCAACCCTGTTGCCTGCATAGAAACGCCCCCTTGAATAGTTCAACTTTGCACAGTTTGCGGAAAGCCTGGCGAGTGGGAGCCATCCGGACCTCCGTGGGCAGGCCATTTTCCATTTTCTGGGAGGAAATTTTGAAGCTGAGGCTTTTGGTGCCAGGGAAGCAGATAACATCCCCTGAATCAATTCATTTAGGAAATATTTATGCCACCTCCCCAGGCACCCTGCCCAAGGCAGCTTACGATATTGCAGTAATAAAACAATGACAATAAGAAGAACTACGGAAATGAGCACATGAGACTGCCTTATATCGAATCAGATCCTTGGTCCGTCAAAGTCAATATTGCCTACTCAGACTGGCAGCTCTCCAGGGTATCCGGCAGAGGTCTTTCCTGTCACCTGATGCCAGATATTTTTATCTGGAGATGCTCAGGATCAAATCTTAGGATGCATTAAAAGAAGCATCGTGTCCAGATCACGGGAGGTGGTAGTTCCACTCTATTCTGCTACGGTCAGGCCTCACCTGGAGTCCCATGTCCAGTTTTGGGCACCACATTTTAGGAAGGATGTCGACAAGCTCGTGTGTGTCCAGAAGAGGGCGACCAAGATGGCGAGAGGGTTGGAATCCAAGTCTTATGAGGAAAGGCTGAAAGAGTTGGGTCTGTTTTGCCTGGGAAAGAGAAGGCTCAGAGGGGACACGATGGCAGTCTTCAAATACTTGAAGGGCTGCCAAGTAGAAGATGGAGCAGATCTCTTCTCTCTTGCTCCGGATTGCAAGATGAGATCGAATGGGTGGAAACTACAAGGGAGTCGTTACCGGCTCGATATCAGGACTGCCTCGGGAGGTGGTGGATGGTCCTTTGCGGGACGTTTTCAAGTGGATGCTGGAGGACGACCATCTTTCGGGTATGTTGTAGGGCTATCTTTCGGCTACGCTCCTGCAGAGGGCAGGGGGTTGGACTAGATGACCCCCAAGGTCCCTCCCAACTCTCACATTCTATGATTCAATGAATCTGGATGCCAAACAGATGCTCTGCCACCGAGCTACAGCCCCCTCTGTAGTTCTCCAGGGTCCAAGGCCTCTCACATTACCTACTGCCTGGTTCCTTTAACTGGGGAATGAACCTGGGACCTTCTGCATGCCAAGCAGAGGCTCTACCACTGAGCCACAGCCTGCCTCCCCATTCACACGTTAAAAGCTATTAATTAAAACCCACCAGCAGAAGACCAACCCAGAGTAAAAACACAGACCACAATAGCAGATCACTGATGGTTTAAAATAGGTTCCAGACTAAAACAGTGCTAAAAGATCAGCCCCTTAATTAAGATTCTACTGGAGGAGGAGATTGGATTTATACCCTGCCCTCCACTACCCAAAGGAGTCTCAGAGCGGCTTACAAACTCCTTTCCCTTCCCCTCCCCACAACAGACACTCTGGGTGATTTCCCACTAAAGCTGCCGCGGGGTTGCGCCGCCATTTGCCCTGAGATTTTTAGTCAATTTCACACCCGAAGCCGCGGGGCTGCATTTTGACCCGCGGCTTCGCTCGATTTCCCCGCAGTTTCGTAATCCTCAAAAAACAGGATTATGAAACTGCGGGGAAAATCGAGCGGCTGCTGGTCAAAATGCAGCCCCGCGGCTTCGGGTGTGAAATTGACTAAAAATCTCGGGGCAAACGGCGGCGCAACCCCGCGGCAGCTTTAGTGGGAAATCACCCTCTGTGAGGTAGGTGGGGGCTGAGAGAGCTCTTTCCAGAACTGCCCCTGAGAGAACAGCTCTGACAGAACTTGTGACTGACCCAAGGTCACACCAGCAGCTGCATGTGGAGGAGTGGGGAATCAAACCCGGTTCTCCCAGATTAGAGTCCACGCTCCGAACCACTATATCAAGCTGGTTTGGGGAGGGGAAGGACCTCAGCAGGGTATAATACCATAGAGTCCACCTTCCAAAATGGACATTTTCTCAAGGGGCTCTGATCTCTGCCGCCTGGAGAACCGCCACAATCCCAGGAGATCTCCTGCCACCACCTGCAGGTTGGCAACCTCACGTGCTCCACAGAAAATGCCCATTTCCACCCAAGAGTCAAAACCCATGCACGTTCAGGGAACTCTTAAGACATGTTTCCTACACCGTCTCCTGTCACGAGCAAGCGTTACAAAAATCCGACAGGAAAATTCACGCCGCCTCTACCGCGCAAGCGTGGCAATCCATCCTCCTTCATCTGCCACAAAACAGAGATGCTCCGCGAGAGCCAATAACAGCAAATTGCTGTCTACCCAAACGACTCCCACACCTCAAGAGCCTGTGGCTACGGTTTCCTTAATGGATTCTGTTGATGAGACATTCGTTGCCCTGCTAAGGGGCGTAAAACACACCCGGGGAAGCCGGAGTATCTCCTGACAGGTTTAAAATCCACTCGTTCATTGTCAGGGGGGCGGACCGCACAGGTTGCTAAAGGCATCCTCTCGAGAGGAATTCAATGCGCTCCACAGTCTTTTGGAAACTAGCAGCAGCAACACATTGCCCTGACGGATAGCTGGCAGGAGAGGCCGTGGCTGAGTGGTAGAGCACCTGCTCGGCTGGCAGAAGGTCCCAGGTTCAATCCCCGGCATCTCCAGGTAAAAAGGACCAGGCAGGAGGTGATGTGAAAGACCTCCGCCTGAGAACCCGGAGAAGGGTTATGGCTCAGTGGTAGAGCTTCTGCTTGGCACGCAGAAGGTCCCAGGTTCAATCCCCAGCTTCTCCAGTTAAAAGAGGACCAGGCAGGAGGTGATGTGAAGGACCTCAGCCTGAGAACCTGGAGAAGGGTTACGGCTCAGTGAGAGAGCATCTGCTTGGCACGCAGAAGGTCCCAGGTTCAATCCCCGGCTTCTCCAATTAAAAGAGGACCAGGCAGGAGGTGATGTGAAAGACCTCAGCCTGAGAACCCGGAGAAGGGTTATGGCTCAGTGGTAGAGCTTCTGTTTGGCATGCGGAAGGTCCCAGGTTCAATCCCCGGCATCTCCAGGTAAAAAGGACCAAGCAGGAGGTGATGTGAAAGACCTCCGCCTGAGAACCCGGAGAAGGGTTATGGCTCAGTGGTAGAGCTTCTGCTTGGCACGCGGAAGGTCCCAGGTTCAACCCCCGGCATCTCCAGTTAAAAGAGGACCAGGCAGGAGGGGCTGTGAAAGACCTCAGCCTGAGATCCTGGAGAACCATGGAGAGAGGCCGTGGCTCAGTGTTAGAGCCTCTGCTTGGCATGCAGAAGGTCCCAGGTTCAATCCCTGGCATCTCCAGCTGAAAGGACCAGGCAGGAGGCGGCTGTGAAGGACCTCAGCCTGAGACCCTGGAGAGCCATGGAGATGGGCTGTGGCTCAGTGGTAGAGCGTTTGCTTGGCATGCGGAAGGTCCCAGGTTCAATCCCCGGCATCTCCAGTTAAAAGAGGACCGGGCAGGACATGATGTGAAGGACCTCCGCCTGAGACCCTGGAGAGCTGCTACCAGCCTGAGTAGACAATACTGACTTTGATGGACCAAAGATCCGATTCAGTAGAAAGCAGCTTCGTGTGTTCCTAACAACCTGATCAAGTAGGGTTGCCAGTTGCACGCTGGGAAATTCCCGGAGATTTCAGGGTGGGAGGAAGTCCATGAACACGTGAACTGGTCCATCAAAGTCAGTATTGGCCCATCAAAGTCAGTACTGTCTATTCTAGGGGTCACCAACATGGTGCCCATGGGCACCAAGGAGCCCACCAAGTCTTTCTAGAACGTGGGCGGAGCCAGATGGGGCTATTGGCCATCTGAGACTTGATCAGCTGAGCGGGTTTTGTTTTTTTATAATGTTGCTCTGGCGGCAGCAACCAGCACAACCCCAGGTCCTTAAGGGCTGCAGCCATTTTCTGGGAGAAGTGGGGAGTATATGCACAGCCTTGGTCATCTGGCGATAAAGGTAATGACAAGTTGCTTGCGGGCTAGATGTTTGAAACCCCTGATCTAGACCGTCCTTAGCTGTTATCTTGGCAACTGGCTTCAAGCCGACTCACCCCTTCCGGGATGAGGGATCGCTCCACCTGGCGCATCCCCTCCCCAGGTCTGCTCCCTCGGAGTGAGCCACCTCCCACTTTGGGCGAGGCCTTTTTATCCCTTCTGCCCAGGCACCGCCCCCCCTACTTCTCTACAGGTGCAAGTTTTCCCTCCAAATCCCCTGTTAACCAATCACAAGGTCCAAAGGGGGCCTGGGAAATGTAGGCCTGGTAGTTACTCTAGTACAGGCTTCCCTGGAGCCACAAGGCCTCACTATGCAGTTCCCAGGCTCATAACAAGGTGTAACAGTGGGAGGGCTTCTGGAGTCCTGCTGGTGGACCTCCTGATGGCACCCGGGTTTAGGCCACTGTGTGACACAATGTTGGACTGGATGAGCCACTGGCCTGATCCAACATGGCTTCTCTTAGGTTCTTATGTCTGCGACAGTGAAACTGTGTATTTTTGGTGTTTGGGGGCCACAGCGGGAGGGCTTCTGGAGTCCTGGTCTTACTGGTGGACCTCCTGATGGCACCTGGGTTTTGGCTACCGTGTGACCCAGAGTCTTGGACCAGACGAGACATTGGCCTGATCCAACATGGCTTCTCTTAAATTCTTACGTTCTTAACTGGATTGTGTGTGCATGTGTGATGTGACTCTTAGTCTATGGTGGAAGTTTCTCTTTGATGACGACTCCCCTCTTTCTGGGCCTTCGTTCTCTTTCCTCGTGGTCTCACAGGGAGCAAGATGCTCCTGCCAGTCTCTCTCGCACGAGCCGGCCAGGGGTACACCCAAAATTTCTGCATACAACCAGGTCTGCAAGACTTAAGAACATGGGAGAAGCCACGCTGGATCAGGCCAGTGGCCCATCCAGTCTAACACTCTGTGTCACACAGTGGCCAAAATCCAGGTGCCATCTGGAGGTCCACCTGTGGGGCCATAAGAACGTAAGAGAAGCCATGTTGGATCAGGCCAATGGCCCGTCCAGTCTAACACTCTGTGTCACACAGTGGCCAAAACCCAGGGATCCACCAGGAGGTCCATCTGTGGGGCCATAAGAACGTAAGAGAAGCCATGTTGGATCAGGCCAATGGCCCATCCAGTCCAACACTCTGTGTCACACAGTGGCTAAAACCCAGGTGCCATCAGGAGGTCCACAACTGGGACCAGAACTCCGATAGCCCCCCCACTGTTGCTCCCGCCAGGGACCAAGAAGACAGAGCATCACTGCCCCAGACATAGGAACATCAGGTAGGGTTGCCAGCCTCCAGGTGGGGCCTGGAGTTCTCCCGCTTTTACAACCGATCCCCAGCTGACAGAGATCAACTCTCCTGGAGAAAATGGCGGCTTTGAAGGGTGGACTCTGTGGCGTGGTACCATGCTGAGGTCCCTCCCCTCTTCAAATCCTGCCCTCTCCTGGATCCATCCCAAAGTCTCCAGGTATTTTCCAACCCAGACCTGGGCGACACTAACATCAGAGAAGCCATGTTGGACGAGTCCGTGTCCCACAGTGGCCAAAACCCAGGGCCATCAGGAGGTCCACCAGCGGGGCCAGAACTCCAGAAGCCCTCCCACTCTTGCACCCCAGGCACCAAGAAGACAGAGCATCGCTATTTGGTGTAGTGGTTAAGTGCACAGACTCTAATATGGGAGAACCAGGTTTGATTCCCCTCTCCTCCACCTGCAGCTGCTGGATGACCTTGGGCAAGCCATAGTTCTGACAAGAGCTGTCCTTGAAAGGGCAGTTCTGGAAAGATCTCTCTCAGCCCCATCTACCTCACAGGGTGTCTGTTGTGGGGAGGGGAAGGGAAAGGAGTTTGTAAGCCGCTCTGAGACTCTGAGTGAAGGGAGAGGTATAAATCCAATCTCCTCCTCCTCCTCCTCCTCCTCCTCTTCTTCTTCTTCTTCACCTTGTGGCTAAGAATCACTGAGGGACTCTGCTCCAGATGTTTATCCAATCCCCTCTGGAAGCTGCCTGGGCTTGTGGACGCCACCACTTCCTGCGGCAGTGAATTCCACGTGTGAATTACTTTAGGTGAAGGAGGACTTCCTTTTATCTGTTCTAAACCTACTGCTCATTAGTTTCATGGCGTGCCCACATGTTCCTGTATCATGAGAAAGGGAGAAAAGGACCTCTTCCTCTACCTTCTCTGTCCCATGCATGGTTTTGTAAATCTGCAGCACCTGAAAGCTTGCATTCATCGTTTGTGTTCTTTGGGCTGAGCATCCCAAAAGGCATTACACGGCTTCGGTCTTCTGATTTCGCTTGGGACGTATCTGCCGTCTAAATACGTCGTGTGAGTCACGCAGCCCAGTCCTATCTGCGCCGACAGAGAAAGAAGGCCCACTAAATTCAGTGGGGTCCATTCCCTAGCGTGCGCCAGAGCCGGAAAATCGTACAAACTGGCAAACGCACATCTTGAGATGATCGAAGGTAGCGTGCTTTCCCGGTACGCAAGGTAGGAGCATTGAAATCTGTAATAACTGCAAAAGGCTAGTGCAGTTAATTTGCAGCTTTTAATTCTGTTTCCCTGCAGCGTTTGGCCCTAGCGCTTTAAAAGCTTTTCCATATCAACCCAATTATGTGTGTTCACGGAAAGGGCACCCAGACAAGCTGGGGCTCCTTCCCAATCAGATTATCCTCCACTTTATTAGCAAGCTCTCGTCAGACTAGAGCAATCCATTTCCATCTGGAGCCGCTGCAATTTTCTAAAGAGCACTGTCATCCAAGCTGGCCTCTAGTTAGGCAGTGAGAGAGGCTGGACATCTGGGTGCTTTTCAGACAAAGGTCCTTGTTTAAATATTTCTCTGCACGGGAGTAAGAGGCTTTCAGCGATGCCCCTTTCCCAGTGTTGTTAATGTGAAGGGTGCAGAGGGCTGCCGGCTTTTCAGCTGGCTGCTGTAGCTGTACCTTGGGCCAAAGCTTGGTCTTCCACAGTTGATCTCCGCCCTAGGAAAAGCGTCACCGACTGATTTCTGCACATTGAGCTGCTCATCATGCACGATCCAGGTCAGCTTTTTGGGGATCAGTTGGCAACATTTCTTGCACAAGAGCAATCCAGGTCAACTTTTTGGGATCAGTTGGCAACCTTGCTTGCACAAGAGCAATCCAGACCAGCTTTTGAGGGATCCATTGGCAACCTTACTTGCACAAGAGCAATCCAGGCCAGCTTTCTGGGGATTAGTGGTCAGCATTTCTTGCACAAGAGCAATCCAGATCAGGTTTTTGGGGATCAGTTGGCAAACTTACTTGCACAAGAGCAATCCGGGCCAGCTTTTGGGAACAATGGTCAACATTTCTTGCACAACAGCAATCCAGGTCAGCTTTTGGGGAATCAGTTGGCAACCTTACTTGCACAAGAGCAATCAGGCAGCTCGGGATCAGTGGTCAGCTTTTCTTGAAAGAGCAATCATGTCAGCTTTTGGGGATCAGTTGGCAATCTTACTTGCACAAGAGCAATCCAGGCCAGCTTTTGGGAATCAGTGGTCAACATTTCTTGCACAAGAGCAATCCATGTCAGCTTTGGGGATCAGTTGGCAACCTTACTTGCACAAGAGCAATCCAGGCCAGCTTTTGGGGGATCAGTGGTCAACATTTCTTGCACAAGAGCAATCCATGCCAGCTTTTGGGGATCAGTTGGCAACATTTCCTGCACAAGAGCAATCCAGGCCAGCTTTTATTGTATTGTATTGTATTGTATTTATTTTATTAGATTTGAATCCCGCCCTCCTTGCATAATATGCTCAGGGCGGGTTCTGTCATAGATAGTATGGAGTCAGCTGGCACTCGTACTTGCACAAGAGCAATCCAGCCCAGCTATTTCTCGTCAGTTGGTAACCTTATTTGCACAAGAACCATTCACCCCTGCTTTTTCCAGTCAGCTGGCAGCCTGACTCGAACAAGAGCAATCCAGGACAGCTTTTGCTGGTCAGCTGCCAACCTTACTTGCACAAGAGCGATCCAGGCCAAGTTCTTCTGATCAGCTGATAACCTTACTCGCACAAGAGCAATCCAGACCAGATTTTTCTGATCAGTTGGCAATCTTTCTCGCAGATGCACAATCCGGCCCATCTTTTTCTGATTTTCTGCTCGTCGGGTCAGCCAAAGTTAAGTCTCCAAAGAGGAGTGGCGAAGATGGTTCTTCTTCACTCTAGCATCCGTTTCCAACTTTTCACAGGATCCCACGTCTTCCACTGTTCCCCTTGCTAAAAGCTGTTATCCACCTACTGTTCACTGTATTTATTTAGCCTGGAGCAGCCTGCCTTTCCTTCAGTTAAAGATACACTTGAAAAACAGTCTCTTCTCATTGAGTCAAGCTTCAGGGGCTGACTTGTCCGTCATAGGTTAGGTCCAGGGCTATTTTGGGGCAGGAACGCACAGAAACGGCGTTCCGGCTGGCTCCCGAGTTGGCCACGCCCATCAGGAACTCATTAGCATAATAGGCCACACCCAACAGCAGGAACTCATTAGGATTGGCTGTATTAGGGGTGTGTGGCCTAACATGCAAAGGAGTTCCTGCTACCAAAACAGCCCTGGGTTTTGACAACAAACAAGGTAAACAGAACAAGAAGCAAAAGGTGGGTGTGGCTGGATGACCACACTTCTGGCAACATGTGGTCTAATATGCTAATGAGTTGTGCGGTCAGGGGTGTGGCCTATTATGCTAATGAGTTTCTGATGTTGGATGTGGCCTGTTATACTAATGAGTTCCTGCTGGGCTTTTTCTACAAAAAAAAGCCCTGGTTAGGTCAATCATAAGAACCTCAGAAGAGCCCTGCTGAACAAGACCAATAATCCATCTAGTCCAGCCTCCTGTCTCACAAAGGGGCCAATCAGTTCCTCTGGGCAGCCGACAACAGGGCAGAGAGGCCGAGGCCTTCCCGTGATGTTGCCTCCTGACTCTGGGATTCTGAGGATTAGTGCCTCTGAATATGGAGGTTCCCCTCAGTCATCGTGGCTGGTAGCCATTGATAGACTTATCCTCCAGGAATCCATCTGATCCCCTTTTCAAGCTGCTTATTCCTGTGGCCATCGCTATTTCCTCCTGGCAGCGAAGTCCACATTTTGATCACTCTCCGTGTAAAGTAGTATTTCCTTTGGTCCGCCTTGAACCTACTGCCCGTCAGCTTCATCGGATGCCCTGGAGTTCTAGCATTTTGGGAAAGGGAGAAAACATTCACTTTGCGTGAGACAGGAAAAATGCTCCCTCTAAGCTGTGGAGTCTTGTGAACAAAAGAACATAAGAACATAAGAGAAGCCAATGATGGATCAGGCCAATGGCCCACCCAGTCCAACACTCTGTGTCACACAGTGGCCAGAAATACCAGGTGTCATCAGGAGGTCCAGCAGTGGGGCCAGGACACTAGAAGCCCTCCCACTGTTGCCCCCCCCAAGCACCAAGAATACAGAATATCCCTTGCCGCAGACTGAGAGTTTCTTTCTGTACCTTGTGCCTAATAGCCACTGATGGGCTATTTTTGGGCAGGAACGCACAGGAACAGAGTTCCGGCTGGCTCCAGAGTTGGCCACACCCAGCAGGAACTCATTAGCATAATATGCCACACCCAACAGCAGAAACTCATCAGGATTGGCTACATTAGGGGGGGGGTGGCCTAACATGCAAAGGAGTTCCTGCTCCAAAAAGAGCCCTGGGGTTCTGACAACAAACAAGGTCAACAGATTAAGAAGCAAAAGGTGGGTGTGGCTGGATGACCACACTTCTGGTAACATGGGCGTGTGGCCTATTATGCTAATGATCTGTGCTGTCGGGGGTGTGGCCTAATATGCTAATGAGTTTCTGCTGTTGAGTGTGGCCTATTATGCTAATGAGTTCCTGCTGGGCTTTTTCGACAAAAAAAGCCCTGGACCTCTGCTCCATATCTTTATCCATTACCCGCTTGAAGCCGTCCATGCTTGTAGCTGCCGCCACCTCCTGTGGCAGTGAATTCCATGTGCTAATCACTCTTTAGGTGAAGAAGGACTTCCTTTTATCCATTCTAACCCGACTGCTCAGCAATTTCATGGAGTGCCCACGAGTGCACGAATTCCACTTTGTGAGCGGCTGGCATTAAAGTCGGGAGCGAGCGATTTGGCTACGGCATCAATGCGTTTACTCCGGAACCCTCCTTCCTGAGCTGAGGCAACGATGCGTGAGCCGGAGGCTAAAAAACGGTGCGCTGGCTCACACTCACTCAGCTTAGAGGGAACGTGGGACAGGACGCCGGACTAGATGGACCCCCCCGGTCTGATCCAGCAGGGCTCTTCTGATGTTCTTAATGAAGGCCTCAGCTGCTTCGGCATCCCCCGCTGCAGAAAGGCTATTCTGAGAAGCCCATCTGTCGTTCCATTTTGCGGGGTATAATTAACCTTGGCCGGGCCAGTGAATCCAGAGGTGTCGTGGCGGCTGACAGAACGGAGACAGGGATATCCGGGAATTTACGCCTCCCAGGCTGCTCGCTGCGGGAGACACGCGATGTGGAGAGTCCAAGACGGCCCCAGCTGTTCATTAATTGTTCACCCGACATTTAATGCATGCAATCTTGTTCTAGTTGTACATCCAGCAGGAGACGGTCCCGTGACAAGGGTTCAGGGCTGGGGGGGGAGAATAGGCTTTTCTTCCCGCCACAGCAGCCAGGAGGCGTTTTTCTTAGCTGAGAAAAGCAATCTGCTCCGATATCTCACGGGCGACAATCAGGCTGGGCCGCTAAGCAGGCTGAGCCAGGGGTCCCCAACAGGGCGCCCATGGGCACCATCGTGCCCACAAGACCCTTTTCCTGGCGCCTGCCAAGTGTTTGTAGAAAGTGAGTAGGGGCGGGTGCAGCTCCCGCCCAGCGGACTTTCTGGTCATCCGCTGGAGTTCTGCGCAGATTTAAATAATGTTATTTCAGCGGTGGCTGCAACCAATTCTAAGCAGCGAAGTGAGCAGGAATTCTACTTTGTGAGCTGCTGTCATTCAAGTTGTGAGTGAGCCATCTGGCTCCTGCATACATCAGTTTGCTCCGGGGCCCTCCTTCCTGAGCTAAGACAAAAATGCATGAGCCGGAGGCTAAAGAACTGTGAGCTGGCTCACACTAACTCAGTTTAGAGGGAAGAGTGGCTGCAACTACAGCATTGGTTGTATTCTCTGTCACTCTCAGGGCTATTTTGGGGCAGGAACGCACAGGAATGGAGTTCCGTCTGGCTCCCAGGTTGTCCATGCCCAGCAAGAACTTATTAGCATAGTAGGCCACACCCAGCTGCAGAGACTCATTAGGATTGGCTACATTAGGGGGGGGGCCTAACATGCAAAGGAGTTCCTGCTACAAAAAGAGCCCTCGGGTTCTGACAACAAACAAGGTAAACAGAATAAGAAGCAAAAGGTGGGTGTGGCTGGATGACCACACTTCTGGTAACATGGGGGTGTGGCCTAATATGCTAATGAGGTGCTATCGGGGGTGTGGCCTAATATGCTAATGTGTTTCTGCGGTTGGGTGTGGCCTATTATGCTAATGAGTTCCTGCTGAGCTTTTTCTACAAAAAAAGCCCCGGTCACTCTTCTTTCCCAGTGACTTTTTAAAATCACCCCTCTTCTCCCTCGCACTTGGGCTTCCTCTCTATGTGTGCCTCCACCTCCAGTGGCAGCCATTTTGTGGCTGGCTCTGCCTTCTACAGCAGCCATTTTGTAGCTGCGCCCACCACTCTGTGTTAGAATTCCAAAGATGCTCCTAGGCTTCAAAAGGCTGGGGACTCCTGCCCTAACCCAGGGATCACCGTCTCTGCCTCCTAGGCTACTGAACACAGCGCTGAAGCCCCTGGTTTAATTTGGTGTTAAGCCAATTTGGTGTAGGAATGCGGACTCTAATCTGGGAGAACCGGGTTTGAATCCCCACTCCTCTACATGCAGCCGCCGGTGTGACCTTGGGTCAGTCACAAGTTCTCTCAGAGCTGTTCTTCTCTCAAGAGCAGTTCTCAAAGAGCTCTCTCAGCCCACCTCCCTCAAAGGCAGTGTTCCCTCTAAGCTGAGTTAGTGTGAGCTAGCTCACAGTTTTTTAGACCTCCGGCTCACACATTTTTGTCTCAGCTCAGGCAGGAGGGCTCCAGAGCAAACTGATTTATGCGGTAGCCAAATCGCTTGCTCACAAAGTAGGATTTTTGCTCACAAGACTTCGCAGCTTAGAGGGAGCATTGCTCATAGGGTGTCTGTTGTGGGGAGGGGAAGGGAAAGGGGATTGTAAGCCACTCTGAGACGCCAATTTCTTCTTCTTCTTCTTCTTCTACTTCTACTACTACTGTTATGTCCTGAGCTTGACTTGCATCCCCATCGACAGGCTGGTATCCAGAATGGCAATGCCTGATTGGCTACTCTGTGTAGCAGGCCAATCAGGAGACAAAGATTGTGCCGGAGGGAAGCAAACTGATTGGATGTTATCTCTGTAATGCTATTGGTTGTTACCACGAATATGGGTGTGGCTATGCTAGCCCGCACTGTTTCAATAAGAGCCTGTTGCTCTATGTTGTGTTGTCTGTTCTGAGCTGTTGAATCACCACATTAAAAGCTGAATCACATGTTGGAACGGCTGCCTTTAAGTGTCATACTTATCAACTACTGCTACTTCGACTACTACTACTTCCACTTCTTCTACCTCTACTTCTTTTACTTCTTCTTCTTTCCCTGTGCATTTGCTCTGTGGTAACTTCCCCGCGCTGATTTGAAATGCTGAAAGGTGTTAAGGCCTGTCAGTTTAAAGATACACTTAGGAAAGTTGTTGTCCTACCAAATGGTGTTAACAAACTATACCTCAGTGGCTGCCGTGAACAAACGGCCTAAGGGCCAAAGGACGCCTGCAGAGTTATATGATTGTCACCTTCTGATACGTAAAGGAATGCCATGCAGAGAATGGGGCGGATATGTTTTCAGTTGGGTGGGTTGACTGGTCAGGCCAATGGATATAAACTACAGCAAAGAAGGTTTCATCTAAATTTGAGGAGGAACTTCCTGATGGAGCTGGTGATGTTCAACGTTGGGAAAGTCTCCTTTGTGAGACGGTAGATTCTTCATCATTGGAGGTTGGTTAGGGATATTATCATTGTAGTTACTGCACTGGCAGGGGGTTGGACTAGATGACCTTGATGACCCCTTCCAACTCTGAGACTGTGTAGGGTTTTTTTTCCAAAAAAGAAAATAAAAAGAAACAGCAACTGGAGATCCATGACAAGATCTCCTCAATGTTTGTGTTGTTATTGTTTTGAAGTCTAACAGCTGCCCATGTGAGTTTTCGCTGAGGTTTGGGGTTGAAACCAACCCACCACCCCCCGACCTCTTCCACACGCTGCTCCCCATCTTGGAAGGATAATGAGATGGGCAAAGAGAAGGTACCCACTTCTATTTGGAGCCCAGTTCTCTCTGACGTGTTAAACTGGATCTAGGCTGTACCTTAGGAGCTGCGGTGGCTCAAGTGGTTAAGACACTGAACTGCAGGCTGTGGAAGGTCAGTAGTTCAGCAGTTCGAGACCCGGGTGCCGCAAGACGGAGTGAGCTCCTGTCTCTAGTTCCAGCTCCTGCCAACCTAGCAGTTCGAAAGCAAGAAATTGCAAGTAGATAAATAGGTACCACTTCGGTGGGAAGGTAACAGCGTTCCGTGCACCTTGGTGTTAGTCATGCCGGCCACTGACCACGGAAACGTCTTGACAGCGCTGGCTCTTCGGCTTTGAAACGGAGATGAGCACCGCAACCCTAGAGTCGGATTCGCTGGCTTTCGAGCAAGGAACCTTTACCTTTACCTTTAGGCTGTACCACTTCAGACTCTAAACACATGTTCACAAGAGCGCCTGCGCGGTGTAGTGGTTAAGAACATAAGAGAAGCCAGTGTTGAATCAGGCCAATGGCCCATCTAGTCCAACACTCTGTCACACAGTGGCCAAAATATACCAGGTGCCATCAGGAGGTCCACCAGTGGGGCCAGGACATCATAAGCCCTCCCACTGCTGCCCCCTCCAGCACCAAGAATAGAGTGCATCACCTGCCCCAGACTGAGAGTTCCTATCTATACCTTGTGGCTAATAGCCACTGATGGACTTCTGCTCCATATGTTTATCTAATTCCCTCTTGAAACTCTCCATGCTTGTAGCTGCCACCACCTCCTGTGGCAGTGAATTCCATGTGTTAATCACTCATTGGGTGAAGAAGGACTTCCTTTTATCCATTCTAACCCGACTGCTCAGCAATTTCACGGAGTGCCCACGAGTTCTTGTATCGTGAGAAAGGGAGAAAAGTACTTCTTTCTCAACCTGCTCTATCCCATGCATAATCATATAAACCTCGATCATGTCACCCCTCAGCCGTCATTTCTCCAAGCTAAAGAGCCCCAAGCGTTTTAACCTTTCTTCATAGGGAAAGTATTCCAACCCTTTTATCATTCTAGTTACCCTTCTCTGCATTTTTTCCAATGCTATAATATCCTTTTTGAGGTGTGGCAACCAGAACTGTACACAGTATTCCAAATGAGCTCGCACCAATGATCTATACAGGGGCATTATGATACTGGCTGATTTGTTTACAGTTCCCTTCCTAATAATCGACAATAAAGTTGGTCTTCTTTATTGCAGTTACACACTGTCTAGACATTTTCATTGAGTTATCTACTACGACTCCAAGATCTCTTTCTTGGTCAGTCTCTGCCAGTTCATCAACATGTATTAAGAGTGGTGGACTCTAGATTTGGAGAACTGGGTTTGATTTCCCCACGCCTCCTCTACATGAAGCCCGCTGGGTGACCTTGGGCGTGTCATGGTTCTCTCAAAACTCTCTCAGCCCCACCTGCCTTACAAAGTGCCTGTTGTGGAGAGAGGAAGGGAAAGGTGAACGGTCTGTAAGTTTGCAGCTGACAGACACACCCCGAACAGCATACTCGCGATTGCAACAGCACAGACGTTTTGGTGCAATAATTCAGAGCGAGAGGTGTCAGTTATATCAGACACTGTTAAATAAACAACATATCGCAAGAGTGCTACTGTTTTAAGCACGATTTTATTTTAAGTTAAAAAAAAAAAAACCCTTTGTGTTTGTGTCCTTTATAAAGTTTATATCTCCGCTACCGGGCATTACATTTTCGGACACACACGGCCCGGCCCAACCAGGTCTCATTCCTGTCAGATCCGGCCCTCGTGACAAATGAGTTCGACACCCCTGGCCTAGAGGACGGCCTACACATCGGACGAGATCGCGCGCTCAGTTCTCCTAACGCGAGTTGCCAGAGTAAGACCAGACGGGCCTAGCCAAGGAGAACTCTGTAATCATCATGACACAGCATGCGTGCCTGTGTGGTAAAGCAGAGATAAAGAGGGAGAAAGTGACCCCGTTCGGTTCCACCGTGGGAAACCTTGACCCAGCAGGCAGTTCGAGGTTCTTATCGGCTGCTTTCTGTGCTGTAAACACAGCTGGTTGGTGGGGGGGAGGACTTCTCCCAGAACAAAGTTAATAGCACACACACTTAGCATACCCAAACATTCACCGTCATAGTTTTGACATCCGTGGGCCCTGGGATTTTGATGGCTCGTGACAGGCAGAAAATCCCACAGGTGCAGCTATTGGCCTAACATTTACAGGGAAAGGCGGGGAGATTTCCCCAGAGCCCCTGGAGGGTTTACCCCAGTGGACAGGGTAGCTAGGTCTCCTGCCGTGGCACAAGACCTCCTGTTGGGCAACCTGTTCTTCCCACCACAGCTCCCAGAAAAATTTAAAAAAAAAATCACAGTCAGGCCAACAGCGTGACATCACTTCCTGGGGAAATCTGGAAATGATGCCGGTCCTCTCTAGGAACTGCCCCAAACTCTATGGTTTCATCAAATGGCTTCTGGTGATTCCTAGAAGGGATTGATGTCACTTCCGGGCTCTCCCTGAAAGTGATATTATTTCATCGCCAATGGCAAACCCCATTTCCCTCCCAGACTCCTGCCATTGGGGCAGTTGCCACAAGCTTTTTGAGGCCTGTTGCAGCTGTGTTAGGTTAGTTAATGGGAGAATCAATGAAATTATAAATTATTATTTTGATCACGTGGGGCTTCTTAAAATGACGGTTTGCAGTGCCATGATGGAGGATGCGCTTTAGGCAGTTGAGGAGAAGGAGGAGAGATTGGATTTATTCCTTGCCCTTCACTACCCAAAGGAGTTTCAGAGTGGCTTACAAACTCCTTTCCCTTCCCCTCACCATAATAGGCACCCTGTGAGGCAGGTGGGGCTGAGAGAGCTCTCTCGAGAACTGCCCTTGAGAGAACAGCTTTGAAAGAACAGCTCTGAGAGAACTGGTGACTGATCCAAGGTCACGCCAGCAGCTGCATGTGAAGGAGTGGGGAATCAAACCCAGTTCTCCCAGATTAGAGTCCACGCTCTTAACCACTGCACCAAACTGAGGTCCAGGTGTTCTCTTTTGTGGAGATAATGATTTTTACCTACTATATAGGGTTGATGCTAAGATGGGAATGAAACCATGCTTCAAGTATTATAATTTTAGGACTTTTTTTTCCCTGGGAGGACTGTAATGCAAACAACCCTGCAACCTGGGTTTCCCAAATGCCTGGGTCTTGCAGGGAATCCTCGCCTCCAGCCCCAATCTTTTCCTTTTAAGAAACTGAGAAACAGAAGAAGAAAAAAATATCCTCCATGGTGACGCTCTAGGAATTTCCCCTAGTCTCTATGTTTTTTACCACAGAGACTAGAGTGGGTTCCTAAAGCATCACCCGGAAGTGACATCATGTCATCCCAAGAGTCCGCCCTCATCAGGCCCTGCCCCCAGATCTCCTGGAATTTGCCAAGTAGCCACCTTAGTCTACTGTAACAAAACAAAACAGCAGTCCAGCGGTACTGGGAGTTGCCAACACCCTGGAGAAAAGAAACACCCTGCCTTTTTAACAAACAGGGGTTTAATGGGATGTTATTTATCTCCTGCCATGAAAAGCTTCAGCTGCCCATCTGCACACATTAAGGTAAAGGTAAAGTTTCCCTTGCTCGAAAGCCAGTCGGATCCGACTCTAGGGTTGCGGTGCTCATCTCCGTTTCAAAGCCGAAGAGCCAGCGCTGTCCGAAGACATTTCCGTGGTCATGTGGCCGGCATGACTAAACACCAAGGCACACGGAGCGCTGTTACCTTCCCACCAAAGTGGTATCTATTTATTTACTTGCAATTTCTTGCTTTTGAACTGCTAGGTTCTCTGTTAAAGGGACAAAGTGTTTCCCACCACCACCACCCAATCCGTTATAGGGCTTCCAAGCCCACCTTCCTGAGTTCCCGTCACCCACTGCCCGCCACCTCTCCACACAACAGCGGGGGACAAACAAATAAACACCATGTCACTGTTGCAATCATGTCACTTCCAGGGGGAAACCATAGGGTTTACCATGGAGTTTGCTGCTATTCCTAGAGCTGCCTGCCATCACTTCCAGGATTTCCCCCCCCAGAATTGGCGTTGTCACCCGCTGTCATGATCTGTGCAGGACTAGGCCCAAGAGACCTGTGTGGGAGTGGAAAGCAGACAGCCTACAATCCCCATCATGCTTAGCGACGGTTGTAACCAATCGGTATTCAGGGATGGTGTGAGGAGATGTAACTTAAGCTTTCTGAACTGCAAAACTGAGTTCTTGTCTCTTCTGCGGTCTTGTCACACAGAGTTAAACTGAGGGGACAGTCTGAGAGAAAGATCCCTCACTTGAGACAGAATGAGTACAGGGACAAGGCCTGGTATAAGAAGGCTGTGGGCCTTGAAGTAGTAACCAGTTAAGAAGTAATAGGTAGTCATGTTAGATTTGTTTATTTTGCCTTTAAACTCTGTTATGTATATTTTAAAGCACCTGGTTCTGTTTTCCTTGCACCAGTACTGTATTAATAAACCATTTGTTTAATTGTTCTCTGCCTGGTCATCACGTCTATGTTTCTTGGTTTAAAAGGGGCATTTTGGTTGGGCTTGGGAGGGTACTCTGGGCCTTCTCAGGGGACCCTGGATCCAGAGTGGTGGCAGCTGAAGGTGGCAACCCGCTGGGGTCACAAAACCCCCACACCCACACATCCCCATCCTCAACCATGGCAGCTGGTGGAAGGGTCTGGAGAAAATGGCCGCTTTCAAAGGTGGACTCTATGGCACTTATACCCTGCTGAGGTCCCTCCCCTCTCCAAATTCTGCAATCCCCAAGTCTCCAAGAATTTTCCAACCCAAAATTGGCGACCTGTCCTGGTCCTCTAGAATTGCCAGGTCCAGGTTGGGAAACACCTGGAAATTTTGGGAGGTGGAGCCTGAGGAGGGCAGGGCTTCAATGAGAGCCAGTTTGGTGTAATGGTCAGGAGAGTGGACTCTAATCTGGGAGAACCGGGTTTGATTCCTGACTCCTCCACATGCAGCTGCTGGTGTGGCCTTGGGCCAGTCACAAATTCTCTCAGAGCTGTTGTAAAGTACTGGGTTTCGGGCCTCATGACTCGGACGACGACATAAGAGAAGATGCGTTTATTCGTACTTCACATAAGACAAGAACACACAGTAACGGCCGGAGACTAACTATATACAGTTAGGGGGGACGGCCCTATATTCCTATTGGCGGGTTTGAATCGCCCGCCAATGCTGCCATTGGTTCACTACTGGCGAGCTCAGGAACCTAGTCCCTATTGTTCTCAGAGAGCGAAGCTTGGCTGTATTTCGCCAGCTCTGCCTTCTGATCCCAGGACACAACACCCCTCCCCCATAGTTCGTCTCCCATCAGGTGACGTAGTCTTTTAAGTATGTTGGTGCCCTCCGTTCTCTTAGCGAACGTCGGGGGGCCGGTACCGGACTGGCGGGGCCCCTATCGGGTGGTCCGCCAGCACAAGGAGCTTGGACCTCTGGTAGTAGCCGAGGCGGTGATGGTGGCGGCTGTAACGGCGGCGGCGGCGGCGGTTCAGCTGTCACCGGGGCCCCCTCCGGATTCCGTGGACTTTCTGGCGCTGGCTCCGCTGTCGGTGCTTGCGGTCGATCGGATGATGGGGCGGCGGCGGCATTTCCCGGTAACTGGATCTCTGTGTCGGGGTCTTGCCGCCTCCGGAGCTGGTCGACGTGTTTACGGAGGACCCGGTCCCCATCTGTTAGGACTTCGTATGACACTGGCCCGGTGGGTTTTAGGATGCGCCCGGCCACCCACTGCAGCCCCGCCCCGTAGTTCCGGAAGTAGACAGGGTCTCCCGGTAGGAAGCTTCGGGCGCCTCCCTGTTCTCGACCAGCTTTCTCTCTGGGGCTCGGTCCGGGTGGAGTCTGTCTAATAAGGTGGTAGGGCGGCGGCCCATTAATAGTTCTGCGGGGCAATGCCCGGAGATGGGGTTTGGGGTGGTGCGGTATGTGAGAAGGAAGCGGGCCAGCCGGAACTCCCAGTCCCCCTCCGTTATGCGGCTCAGGGCCTCTTTGGCGGTGCGTACCGTCCTCTCCGCCTGTCCATTGGTTGCCGGGTGGAAGGGCGCTGATCGTATGTGCCTGATGAGGTTCCTTTCGAGGAACGCTTGAAACTCAGCAGATGTGAACGCTGCCCCGTTGTCCGACACGATTGTGTCGGGTAACCCGTGCGTCGCGAATATTTTCCGCAGGGCCCTTATTGCCGCTTTGGCAGAGGTGGTAGACACTGGGCTTATTTCCACCCATTTCGAGTAGGAGTCTACCGTCACCATGAACTGGAGCCCCTGAAACGGCCCCGCAAAGTCTATGTGTAGGCGTGACCACGGCTTGTGGGTAGACTCCCAGCTTTGGGTTGGCGCTCTCGGGGGATTGGGGCGGACTTCCTGACACCGTGTGCACCCTCGGACCCAGGTTTCAATTTCGGCGTCCATCCCGGGCCACCACACGTAGCTCCTTGCCAGAGCTTTCATTCGTACAATGCCGGGGTGGGCCTCATGTAGCGTTTCTAGAACCCCTTGTCTCATGGGCCCCGGGATGACCACCCTGTCCCCCCATAACAAGCACCCTTTTAAGGCGGATAGCTCTTCCCGCCTGGCTTTGTATGCCGTGAACTCTGGCCCTGTCTGTTCCGCTGGCCATCCCCTCACCACCCAGTTTAGGACCCGGGAGAGAATGGGATCTCGGGACGTGCGGGCGGCCACGTCTGCAGCCTGAAGGGGGGTTTGGCAGCTCCTCCATTAACAACACTGCGGGAGCCGGGGCCGGATCTTCCCCTGTATGCGGCAGCGGCAGGCGGCTCAAGGCATCGGCATGACCCAGCGCCTTGCCCGGCCGATGCTCCAACTGGTACTGGTAGCCCGCCAAAAACAAGGACCAGCGCAACACCCGGGGCAACAGTACCTGCGGCGTTTGTTTGTCCGCCGCAAACAGTCCCAAGAGCGGCTTATGATCGGTTACGAGCGTGAAGGGCCGCCCGTACACAAAGTTGTGAAACTTTTTACCCCCGCCACCAGTGCCAAGCCCTCCCGGTCGATTTGAGCATAGTTCCGCTCCGCGAGGGACAGCGTGCGGGAGTAGTAAGCCACCGGGACTTCCCTCCCATCCGGTAGCTTGTGGGCCAAGACTGCCCCGACCCCATACGGTGATGCGTCGCACGCAAGGATTACCGGGAGCTTTTCATCAAAGTGGGCGAGCACCGCGTTAGAAATCAAGAGTACTTTAACCCCCGAAACGCCGCCGCCTCCCTCGCTCCCCATGCCCAAGGTGTCGCCTTATCCAGCAGCCTGTGCAGGGGTTCGGCCACGGCGGCCTTGTGGGGAAGAAAGGCGTGGTAAAAGTTCAGGAGGCCTAAGAACGCCTGGAGCTCGGCCTTGGACTTCGGGGCGGGGGCCTCCACGATGGCCTTCACCTTGTCCCTCGCCGGATGCAGGCCTGTTGCGTCTACCCGGTATCCCAAGAACTCCACCTCCGGCACCCCGAGGAGGCACTTTTCCCGCTTCACTTTCAGCCCCGCGGCTTGGAAGCGTTCCAGTACAGTTCGGAGGTGGGCGGCGAAGCTTTCCGGGGTGGTCGCGGCGATGAGGACGTCGTCGAAGAACGGCGTCACCCCAGGGATCCCTTTCAACAAATCGTCCATTAGATTTTGGAATATCCCTGGGGCCACACTGACCCCGAACTGCAGCCGCTTCACCCGGAAGGCCCCCCGGTGTGTCACTATTGTTTGTGCCTCGGCCGTGGCCTCATCTACCGGGAGTTGCTGGTACGCCTGCGCGAGATCCAGCTTCCCAAATATGCGCGCCCCCGCCAGTGTGGCTAAGACATGGCTGACCACGGGTACGGGGTATGCGTGCGCCTGAAGTGCCTGGTTAATGGTGCACTTATAATCCGCGCAGATGCGGATTTCCCCGTTTGGCTTGACGGGTGTCACAATCGGGGTCTCCCATCGAGCGTTCGGGACGGGCTCTAGGACTCCCTGGGCCACTAACCGGTCCAGTTCGGCCTCTATTTTCGGGCGGAGGGCCAGGGGCACGGTGCGGAAGCGCCGTCGGACGGGCGTCACGGTGGGGTCTAAGTGAAGCGACACCGGGGGCCCTTTGTAACATCCCAGTTTCCCGTCAAAGACCTCCGGGAATTCCTTGCACACCGCCCCCCAGTCCCGCACCCCGCACTTATTCACTCCCCCAATCGTTATGCCTAGGGCTTCGAACCACGCCCGCCCCAGGAGACTCACGAGATTTCCCTCTACCACCACCAAGTCCAAGTTCCCCTCAAAGTCTCTGTACTGCACTCGGAAAGTGCCGACTCCCCGGATGGGGACAGGGTTCTTTTGAAAGTCCACCAAGCTTAGTGGCGATGGACGAAGAGGGGTCCCCTAATGGGCAAAGTCTTTTTAAAGTGTCTAGGGAAATGATGGACGCCGCCGATCCCGAGTCCACTTCCATGCAACAGGGGGACCCCTCGATCCGCACGGTTACTTGGATCTTCGGGGCAGAGGAGAGGTTGGGGTTGGGGAGGCGAAGTACCTGCAGCGGCTGGTCGGTGAGGTGGTACAACTCGGCGACCTCTTCCGTCGTCTCGTAGGCGGTGGACGATGCGCGGTGCGGTGGAACCGATGCTCTCGAATTCCTGTGGCCCTTGGACCGGCAGACCCGTGCGAGGTGTCCCTGCTTTCCGCACCCGTGACAAACGGCATCCCGGAACTTGCAGGATTTCCTTCCGTGGCCTTCCCCGCAGCTGGCACAGACGGTCCGGTTGCCGGAAGGCTTGGTTGGCTCTCTGTTGGCCTGCAGGAACGGCGCCGGCCGGCGTTGTTGAGGTCTGAGGGCGAAGACCTCTTCCGTATCTGCATACCCAGGGCTTGGACTCCTTCCGACCACATGGGCGGTCGCGACCGGCCGTTCCCCTTCCGCGGCCTCGTGGGCTGTTGCGGCGTCTAGGGCCTCGTCTAAGGAGAGCCTCCGGTGTCCCACCAACTTGCGCCGCAGCTTGGAGTCCGCCAGGCCCCACACGAACTGCGTCAGCAGGTTGTCCTCCACCTTCGGGAATCCGCAGTCCACCGCGAGCGCCCTTAGCGCGGCCAGGAAGTTGGCAATGGATTCCCCTTGGGCCTGGACTCGCCTCTGGAAATCCATCCTCTTGGCCAGGAAGGTCGGTCGGGGGCTGAAGTAGGCATTGAGGACATCCAGGATCTCCCCAAACGAGCTCTCCAAGGCCGTGCGGGGCACCAAGAGGCTCTTGGTGAGGCGGACGGTTTGGGTGCCGCAGGCGTTCAGGAGGATCGCTCGTTTCTGGTCGGGGTGGCGGATTTCGTTGAGCTCCAAGTAGCTGATGAGCTGGTCGACCCATGCGTCCCAGGTTTCTGGCTGCGACGGGTCGAAGTGCTCCAGTGTTACATGGGAAGCGGCCATGGTTCTGTCTGGAACGGCGTGCGCCGGGGCGAGCGGTGCGGTGCTGCTCTCGGGGTCAGCGATGCGATGCTCGGCGAGCGGTGCGGTGCTGCTCTCGGGGTCAGCGATGCGGCGCTCGGCGGTGTCCTTTTCGTCGCTCATGGAGTCACGGAAGGCGTTGAAATCCCACCTTCGTCGCCACTGTAAAGTACTGGGTTTCGGGCCTCATGACTCGGACGACGACATAAGAGAAGACGCGTTTATTCGTACTTCACATAAGACAAGAACACACAGTAACGGCCGGAGGCTAACTATATACAGTTAGGGGGGACGGCCCTATATTCCTATTGGCGGGTTTGAATCGCCCGCCAATGCTGCCATTGGTTCACTACTGGCGAGCTCAGGAACCTAGTCCCTATTGTTCTCAGAGAGCGAAGCTTGGCTGTATTTCGCCAGCTCTGCCTTCTGATCCCAGGACACAACAGCTGTTCTCTCAAGGGCAGTTCTCGAGAGAGCTCTCTCAGCCCTACGTACCTCACAGGGTGTCTGTTGTGGGGAGGGGAAGGGAAAGGAGATTGACACAGAGAGTACTCCATCTTTCTGTGTTATACCTCTGAGGATGCCAGTCACAGCTACTGGCGAAACGTCAGGTCCTACAGCGCCAAGACCACGGCCACACAACCCGGAAAATCTACAGCAACTAAGGAAAAGAGATTGTAAGCCACTCCGAGACTCCAAGTGAAGGGCAGAGTATAAATCCAATCTCCTCCTCCTCCTCCTTCTATAATGCCCAGGGTTTTTTTTGTAGAAAAAAACCCAGCAGGAACTATTTAGCATAACAGGCCACACCCAACAGCAGAAACGCATTAGCATATTAGACCACATCCCCAAGAGTGCAGCTCATTAGCATATTAGGCCACACATTAGCATGTTAGGCTGTAGTGGGCGTGGCCAACTCTGAAGCCAGCCGGAACGCCGTTCCTGTGCGTTCCTGCCCAAAAATAGCCCTGATAATGCCGTAGATTCCATTTTCCAAGGCAGCCATTTGCTTCAGGGGAACTGATTTCTGTCGCCTACAGATCAATTGTGATAGTGGGAGATCTCCAGGCGCCACCTGGAGTCCGGCAACCACATCAGGTTCTCCTTTTGCTGTGAGTTTTTCGTGGGAAGAAAAGAAGGGAGGGAGGGATCTGCGACTTCCAGGGCCCCGCCCCCTCACATTCAACCTCTGCAACCACACCCTACATCAACACACCTGCGTAAACAATAAAAACATCCCAGGTTAACAAATACAAAGGAAGAGGCCTGTGAGTCTTCCAAGAGGAGGGTCTCGGCCGCTTCACGCAGCCCTTCTCCCCTGGAGTTACAGCTCTGCCGGCATCTGCTCTTGGCACAGGTCCGCCGGTTTGTGTGTGCAGTGTTTATTTTCTTAGGTACAACCGCCCCACTGTTTGATTTGCTGCCCCCTGCTCGGAATCACTCTCCTATCGGCCCCCTTTTCCCCGCCTTTTTCTTTTTTATCAGGCCAGGCCAGTGTGAGCAAACAAACCTCTTCCTGCAATATCTTCGGCTCATGACAGCCGCCGCCGTTATCTGCCGTGAAGAATGTCGCCCCCGGTAGGTAAGTCCAGTGCATCTGATAAAACGGCTGACGGTTCTCCTTCTTCTTCGGTGGGGCTCTGTTTTCAGAACCTGCTCCACGTTACTACATAGTTGCGCTCGGCTATATGAATCTCTGGCCCCGCTGGTGGACCTCCTGATGGCCCCTGGATTTTGGCCCCTGTGTGACACAGAGTGTTGGACCGGATGGGCCACTGGCCTGATCCAACATGGCTTCTCTTGTGTTCTTATGTCTGGGGCAGTGATGCTCTGTATTCTTGGTGCTGGGGGGGGGCCACAGTGGGAGGGCTTCTGGAGTTCTGGCCCCGCTGGTGGACCTCCTGAGGGCACCTCGGTTTTGGCCACTGCGTGACACAGACTGTTGACCTGGGTGGGCCTTTGGCATGATCCAACATGGCTTCTCTTATGTCTGGGGCAGTGATGTTCTGTATTCTTGGTCCTTGGGGGGCCACAGTGGGAGGCCTTCTGGGCCTTGCTGGTAGCCCTCCTGATGGAACCTGGATTTTGGCCACTGTGAGACACAGAGTGCTGGACTGGATGGGCCATTGGCCTGATCCAACATGTTCTTATGTCTGGGGCAGTGATGCTCTGTATTCTTGGTGCTTGGGGGCCACAGTGGGAGGCCTTCTGGAGTCCTGGCCTTGCTGGTGGCCCTCCTGATGGCACCTGGATTTTGGCCACTGTGAGACACAGAGTGCTGGACTGGATGGGCCATTGGCCTGATCCAACATGTTCTTATGTTTGGGGCAGCGATGCTCTGTATTCTTGGTTCTTGGGGGGCCACAGTGGGAGGGCTTCTGGAGTTCTGGCCCTGCTGGTGGACCTCCTGAGGGCACCTGGGTTTTGGCCACTGTGTGACACAAGAGTGTTGGACTGGATGGGCCACGGGCCTGATCCAACGTGGCTTCTCTCTTATGCTCTTATGCCCGGGGCAGTGATGCTTTCTATTCTTGGTGCTTGTGGGGGGCACAGTGGGAGGGCTTCTGGAGTTCTGGCCCTGCTGTTGGACCTCCTGATGGCTTCTGGATTTTAGCTACTGTGGGACACAGAGCGTTGGACTGGGTGGGCCACTGGCCTGATCCAACATGGCTTCTCTCATGTTCTTCTGTCTGGGGCAGTGATGCTTTGTCTTCTTGGTGCTTGGAGGTCAAGAGTGGGAGGGCTTCTGGAGTTCTGGCCCCGCTGGTGGACCTCCTGATGGCACCTGGATTCTGGCCACTGTGGGACACAGAGTGTTGGACTGCGTGGGCCACTGGCCTGATCCATCATTGGCTTCTCTTATGTTTTTATGCTCTAGTCCAAGGGTGTCGAACTCATTTATTATGAGGGCCGGATCTGACAGCAATGAGACCTCGTTGGGCCGGGCCACGTGTGTGTCATAAAATGTAATGCCAGGTAGCAAAGATATAAACTTTATAAACGACACAAAGGGTTGGGTTTTTTTTACTTAAAATAAAAACATGCTTAAAACATCAGCGGTCTTGCAATATTTTGCTTATTTAACAGTGTCTGATAACTGACACCTCTTGCTCTGAATTACTGCATGAAAACGTCTGCGCTGTTGCAGTCCTGAGTACGCCGTTCAGGTGTGCATCTGTAAACTGCAAACCTACAATGATGCAGCAGCAGCAGAACTGGAAGAAGAAGCAGAAGGCAGCCAGTACCACTGCGGGCCTGAGAGAAGCCCTCCGGGGGCCTAATCTGCCCCCCGGGCCGCATGTTTGACACCCCTGTTCTAGCCTCTAGGGTGTGTTTGGGTTTTTAAAATCCTTGTTCTTTGCCTTGTGTATCAGTTTTTTTAAATACTCAAAATAGTCCAGGTAGACTGTAAGTCAGAGCAGAAGAAGGAGGCAGGATAAGAGGTGGCATCACCCTTATCTCCCTAATCTTTTTCCAGCTCAAAAAAAAAACCATCCTCCCCAAAGCGTTTTCTCCTTCCCAGGTGCTTAGCATCTCTCTGTCTTTCTCCATGCAGGTCAGAAAGCAGACCGGATAGGCTGCAAAGCAGCGCACAGGAAGGAGGCACAGTAAGCGGCAGCTCCACCCCTTCCTCTCCAGTCCTTTTCCAGCTCAAAACAAAAACCACCCTCCCCAAAGCGCTTTCTCCTCCCCAGGTGCTTAGCATCCCTCTGTCTTTCCCCTTGAAGGTTGAAAAGCAGCCTGCGCAAGCCGTAAACCTGAGCAGAGGGAGGAGGCAAGTTGAGAAGCAGCATCACTCTTTTTTTTTTTCCTCCTTGATCCTTTTCCAGCTCAAAACAAAATCGTCCTCCCCAAGGTGTTTTCTCATCCCCAGGTGGCTAGCATCCCTCCGACTTTCTCCATGCAGGTGGGAAAGCAGCCTGTGTAGGCTGCAAGTCAGATCAGAGGAAGGAGGCGTAGTGAGAGGCAGCGTCACCTTTTTCTCCCTGATCCTTTTCCAGTTCAAAATAGAAATTTCCGTTCCCTTCCCAAGGTACTTTCTCATACCCAGGTGGATAGCATCCCTCTGACTTTCTCCATGCAGGAGGAAAAGCAGCCTACGTAGGCTGCAAGTCTGAGCAGACAAAGGAGGCATGGTGAGAGCCAGCTTCACCCTTTTCCCCCTGATCCTTTTCCAGCTCAAAAAAGAAATTTCCCTTCCCTTGCCAAGGTGCTTTCTCATTCACAGGTAGTTAGCGTTCCACAAATCGTGGCTCGCGTGACCCCAAGTCTGATAAAGAGCATTCCAGTGAAGTCCAAGTGAGAAAGAAAGAGCTAAGATATTTACTGCAACAAACAGAGAGATGCAGAGCTAAGCAAAAAGTTGCCGGTAAAATCAAGCTGCTCTCTATGTCAGACTCCTGCAGCAACCAGAATCAACAACTCACTTCTTCAGAAGGAAAGTTTATTGATAAAGTACTGGCAGTGCATCTCTACTTCAGGTTCTACGTTAAGACTAAAGCAAGAAGCGTGGGGTGGACAGATATACATGGTTCAAAGAGGTCACCGGGCAGCATGGAGCCAATGAAGGGAAAAAGCGGGGACCTCCAAGAAGTAACGGACCCACGTTCCCAGAGATGATGTTAGGAACCAAGGTCAGGCACATAAAACACACAGATAAGGAGGCATCACTAAGACAGTGGGAGAATCGAAACTAACACATTCCAAGCAGCTCATTTCAGCCCCACACAAGCCTATATGGCAGCGAACTGACACTCTTCCCCAAACAGGAAGGGCAGGGGACTATATATACCTAAAATGACATAGGCACAGGTAAGGATCATTGTTCCTCTAAGCTGAGTTAGTGTGAGCTACCTCACAGCTTTTTTACCCTCTGGCTCACACATTGTCGTCTTACCTCAGTAAGGAGGGCTCCAGAGCAAACTAATTTATGCAGCAGCCAAATCACCCGCTCACAACTTTAATGCCAGTAGCTCACAAAGTACAATTTTTGCTGATAGCTCCCAAACTTAGCAGCAGCATTGGTAAAGATACATAAAAGACCCCATTGTTTACAGATTGAGGGGCACCATTTGAGTTTGCACCAGTCCATTGGTCGACCCCAACTCGGGGTTGCATTACGTTCATTTGCAACTGTTTATTTGACGAGGCACACAAAGACCTTCTCTGGCAAATATCAAGGACCTTTCATGTCTACACAAAAAGGAACATCCCAGATAAGAGATGTGAATCACTCTAGGCCTCCATCAGACCTTTTGGTGCCTGCTAGAACAACATGGATAGATCACCCAAGGATGCCAGGCACATCTCTTTCTTCTGACAGTGGGCTGTAAAATTATAAATCTTTCAGCAGAGGTATAGCAGGAAAGGGCAATTGAAGTTGCGCAGATGCTTTCGTTTTCAGGCTTATACTCCTTTCTCCAAATCTTCTATTTAGCTCTGCTCCAAAGGCCTATTAGAAGAGCATAACAACAATTATAGCCGGAGGTATAGATAAGAGAAGAATGTGTATTGAAGCAGCTTACACCCCTAGACTCCAGGCCCCTGTCTTCTCAGCCTAATGTAGCCTGTGTCTGAGGCCTTTGCAGGGAGAGCAGGCTGCTAAATATTAAACAATATACTTCATTGCTTCTACCACTATTACTACTTATGCTGCTTACTACATATTGAAATCATCCCGCTGTCATTCCCCATGCAGGTGGGAAAGCACCCTGCATAGACTGCAAGTCTGAGCAGACAAAGGAGGCACGGTGAGAACTAATCCTTTTCCAGCTCAAAATAAAAATTACACACACACCCCAAGTGCCTTCTCGTCCCCAGGCGAATAACATCCCTCTTTCTTTCCCCCTGCAGGTAGAAAAGCAGCCTGCACAGGCTGCAAGTCAGAGTAGAGGAAGGAGGCGTGATGAGAGGCAGCATCGCCCTTTCCGTCCCCCAATCCTTTTCCAGTTCAAAATGAAAATTACCCTTTTTTAAAAAAAAAAAAAAATATACAGTTTTTTCAGAAAACACTACAATATAACAACAAACATTCAATCTAGGAATAAGGTTAGATGACATATAGATTTGAATGGCTTATTAACACTGGTAAAATTACAGTATGTCATAATAAGTAAGCTCTCAAGTAAATATCAGCAGTTTATATTTAGCTTTTCTAATTGAATCCCGCAGCCATGAAATTAAAAGACGCCTGCTCCTTGGGAGGAAAGCGATGGCAAACCTAAACAGCATGATAAAAAGCAGAGACATCACCTTGCCAACAAAAGTCCGCATGGTCAAAGCAATGGTATTCCCCGTAGTAATGTATGGCTGCGAGAGTTGGACTATAAGGAAGGCTGAGCGCCGAAGAATAGATTCTTTTGAACTATGGTGCTGGAGAAGACTCTTGAGAGTCCCTTGGACTGCAAGGAGATCAAATCAGTCAATCCTGAGAGAAATCAACCCTGACTGTTCCCTGGAAGGCCAGATCCTGAAGCTGAAGCTCAAATACTTTGGCCACCCAATGAGAAGGGAGCACTCACTGGAGAAGACCCTGATGCTGGGAAAGATTGAAGGTCAAAGAAGAAGGGGACGGCAAAGGAGGAGATGGTCAGACAGTGTCATCGATGCAACAAACATGAAATTGAGCAAACTTCAGCGGACAGCGGAAGACAGGAGGGCCTGGCGTGATCTGGTCCATGGGGTCGCGAAGAGTCGGACTCGACTGTGCGACTGAACAACAACAAAAATTGAATCCCAGTCAAAAGTATCTATGTCAATTTTCTCTAAAATAGGGTACCAAATACTTAGAGGGTTATGAAATGCACATTCATTTTGAGCGTTAGAATGGTAGATAGAAAAATTATCAAGCATAAACAAATCCCAAATTTTGTGTACCACTTGTGTCATACTAGGAACAGACTTATCTTTCCACGATTTTGCTAGTAAAATTTTTGCTGCTGTGAGGAGAATATGAATTAATTGTTTTTCTTTTTCAGATGGAGCGTCTGGGGGCCATAGACCCAAGAGGATCACTGACGGTGATAGAGGTAAGTCACAATTGGTAAGTTTCTGAATAAGTTTTGTTATTTGCTTCCAAAAGATTTGAATATATTTGCATGACCACCAGGCATGGAAGTATGTCGCCCTCTCTCCACACTGTTTCCAGCGCAATGGATGCATAAAGGTAAAGGTAAAGGTTCCCTTGCTCGAAAGCCGGTCGAATCCGACTCTAGGGTTGTGGTGCTCATCACCGTTTCAAAGCCAAAGAGCCAGCGCTGTCTGAAGACATTTCCGTGGTCATGTGGCCGGCATGACTAAACACCAAGGTGCACGGAACGCTGTTACCTTCCCACCGAAGTGGTACCTATTTATCTACTTGCAATTTCTTGCTTTCGAACTGCTAGGTTGGCAGGAAATGGACGCATATTAGGTATTAAATGAGCTAGTTTAACAGGTGTTAAGTACCAGCGTGGTAGGACTTTAAGATTAGCTTCTATAATATATAATGATTTGGAGACTTTGTGTTTGTCTGTTCCAAATATTTAACCATTGCTGTTCAGTTATGAGTTGGTTGAGGTCTTTAGACCATGCATTCTGATAGCTTAAAGTACCAGTCTCTTTTTTACTTTAGAAATTAGACCTTGTTTTTTTGGAGGCTTATGTAAAAGAGATTCAAGTTCACTAAGAGGTTGTGAGATAGAAAGTTGAAAGTTAGATGATTCAATGAGATGTTTAATTTGCAAGTATTCAAACCAATGGATTTTAAAATTATATTTTCTTTCTAACTCTTGTTTGGTCAAAAGTTTACCTCTGTGAATACAGTCAATAATTCTGGCTACATTAGCGTTCCGCCATACTAAAAAGGTGTCATTTGAGTTAGCAGGAACAAACCATGCCTGGTCTATGAAGGGCATTAGTTGCGAAAAGGGGTTGATCAAAATTTTCTTGATTGAATACCAGATTTTAAGGGTGGCTTTCAAGAAAGGAGAATCAGTTTTGGAGAGGACTTTGTGTGGGTTCTTATGCCATAATCAGTTTTGAAAATTGAGGCTTTGACTTATATTCAGTTCAATCCATTTCCAGTCAAGTGTATCGTCTTCCTGATATTGTCTGACTATTGAAGAAAGATAAACGGCTCTATAATATGTTAATAAGTCAGGAGCTCTCATTCCACCTTGTCTGGCTTGCCTATATATTGTACGGTTGTTAATTCTTGGGTGTTTGTTATTCCATCTAAAAGAATCCAAGTCTTTTTGCCAATGTTTAATTTGACGTTCTGATATAAAACACAGAATCGTTCGGAATAAAAATAAATGTTTTGGAAGAATGTACGAGCGAAGAATGCTAATTCTATCCATCCATGAAAAGGATTTGGAAATCCAGGCTTTAAGTTGATTTTTTACTGAGTGGTGAAGTTTTGAATGATTATAATACACTATATCGGAGAAATTAGCGGATAGTTGGACTCCCAAATATTGTAAATAATGATGTGCTCATTTGTAAGTATAATGATTTTCAATATATTGTCTTGTGGACGGCGTTAAATTGATTGGGAAGATTTGTGATTTCTTTTGGTTGACAGTAAGTCCAGCTATTTGACCAAATTGGTCCAATATTGAGTGTATAGTTTCCAAAGATTTAATAGGTGCAGTAACATAAAGGATAAGGTCATCAGCAAATAAACTGAGTTTAAATTCTTTATGTGATATTTTTATGCCCTCAAAATGAGGATTTTCTCTCAGCATAACGGCTAACGGTTCCATAGCTATTATAAATAGAATCGGAGACAGAGGCCTAGTGCCTCTGTGCACTACAATTTCTGTAGAAGCTGTGGCATTAGACAAAATTTTGGTTTTAGGGTTATCATAAATTGCTTGAACAGACTTACAGAGAATAGGACCAAAATTCATGTAATGTAATAAGGTTTGAAGATAATTAAACTCAAGCGAATCAAAGGCTTTATGAATATCAAGCGAAAGAAGCAGAGAGTTTGTTCCAGTGTGCCTCTTACCAAATCGAATACGGTTTTTTCGGATGTTGTCAGAAATGTCTCTAGATGAAGGGAATCCGGATTGATCTTTGTTTATATAGTTGCTTAGAACATTAAGAACATAAGAGAAGCCAATGTTGAATCAGGCCAATGGCCCATCCAGTCCAACACTCTGTGTCACACAGCGGCCAAAAATACCAGATGCCATCAGGAGATCCAGCAACAGGGCCAGGACACTAGAAGCCCTCCCACTGCTGCCCCCTCCAGCACCAAGAATAGAGTGCATCACCTGCCCCAGACTGAGAACTCCCATCTATACCCTGTGGCTAAATAACTTCCGCTCCATATGTTTATCTAATTGATTCCCTCTTGAAACTGTCCATGCTTGTAGCTGCCACCACCTCCTGTGGCAGTGAATTCCATACGTTAATCACTCTTTGGGTGAAGAAGTATTTCCTTTTATCTGTTCTAACCCGACTTCTCAGCAATTTCATGGAGTGCCCATGAGTTCTTCCCACATTGTTCATTCGTCGTGCAATCATAGCTGTAAAGAATTTATAATCGTTGTTCAATAAAGAAATTGGCCTCAGAGAAGCGGGATCTGACGTATCTTTCCCTTTTTTTGGAATCAAAATAGTATTAGCCATTTTCCATGTTTCAGGAAGTTTTCCAGTTGTTAAAATTAAGTTACAGGCATTCAATAGTGGCTCAGTGAGGACTGACAAAAATGCTTTATAATATTCTGATGTGAATCTGCCTGGGCCTGGAGCTTTATTAGATTTTGCTGACTTGATTGCTTGTTCCAGTTCCTGCCTTGTAAAGCGTTCTTCTAAGGATTCTCGATGTTCCTGCAGTATCTTAGGTATTTTGAAAGTATTGGTCCAAAGCCTGTGGGTTCGGGTTAGAGGATGTGTAGAGTTTAGTATAAAAATCTTCTAAAATTTTAGCAATGTCTTCCTCGGAGTGTTTAAGAATATTATTAGAGTCCTTTAAAGAAAGCATATGTCTCTCAGACTTTTTTTTGGTTCATTTTCCATGAGATAAATTTTACTTTTTTAGAAGATTTAGTAGTACTAGATTTAAAGTAATGAAATCGTGTTTTAAGAATGTCTGATTCTTCCAATTGCTCCAAGCGTTTTCTAGCTTCTTGTAGGTGTTTGTACACTTTTGGGCTACAGGTTTTTTTATGTTTGGTTTCTAATTCAAAAATAGTTTCTAATAAAGCGGATTTAGCTTTTGTTTTTTTCTTTTTTTACAGAAGGCTAGTAAAGAAATACAATGGCCATGAATGACAGCTTTCGACGCCTCCCATATATTGTGAGCTGATACGTCCGGAGAGTTATTAAGTCTAAAATATTCTTTCAGTACATTGTTGTAATTTTAAGTTGGACTTTGTATCAAATAATAAAAGCTTGTTAAATTTCCAAGTTTTGATTTTCTGACTGGTATTTTTATCGCGTAAGGTACACTCGACTGGAGCATGATCTGCCCATTTTTTTAAACCAATATCAGAGGAAACAACTCTATTCAATAAGTCTGAAGAAATTAAGATATAGGCTGAGTTCAGACTGGCAGTTTGCTCCGGTAGCCAGTCATAGCAAAAAAGCCCCGGATTAAACTGTTCTGGGTTTTCCTGTTCAGACAGTCCGGGCTGCTGCCGGAAGATGCGGGGCGGAGCTGGGCGGGAGCATTCAGACTGCCACGTGCGGGGGCGCACTGTATTCAGTGTTTCCCCATTAATTTGGCTGTGGGTGTATGGGTGTATGTGCGCATGAGCGCTCATGTGCTCATGCGCATAAGCGCATTTTGCTGATTGGGGAGGACCCCACAGCGCTGGCACTGCATTGGGCAGTAGAGCGGAGCACGGCCAATCATACCGCTGCTGCCTTCTGCCCAACACGGGTTGCTCCCGGCTTTTCGGCTGCGCGTTCAGACTTCCCAGAAGCGGAGAAACGCACGACACACACACGGGCTTTCGGATTTGCTACCAGTTTTATGAGGTATCTTTTTAATCCGGCGGTGAAGTGCAACAGCATGGGTTGGCTATGGGTGGGGGACGCCAGGCAGATGTGCCTGTGTGAATGCCCAATTTACTCCGGGATTGAATTGTCGCTGGCCCGGGTCCCTACCGGGCAAATTGCCAGTCTGAACTCAGCCTCAGTCTAGTCTTGAGTGAGAATGAAATTGATTTGAATAAAAAATGTAGTCTCTAGTATTCTTGTTATACAGCCTCCACACATCGTGTAAATCATATTTACTACATAACAATTTTAAAGAGTTATTGTTGTCTGAGTTAAAAAGAGTACGTGGAGGGTTTTTAAATTTACATGTAGATTTATCTATAAACTTATTCATTAAATAGTTCAGATCCCCTCCAATTATTAAAGCCTGTAGTAAAACGATGTAGTTTGTCCAAAATTAAAGACAAAAATTGAATTTGGTTTGTATTCGGCACATAAATAGAGGCTAGAGTTATGAAAGATTTTTGTAATTGACCTTTAACAAATATATATCTACCATCAGCATCATTTTCCACACAAGTAACTTTTAAATCAACATCTTTGGATATGAGCATTGTGACAGCTTTAGATTTAGAAGAGCCATAAGCCAAATATTGCTTAGAAAACCAATTTGATGGAATAGCTTTCAAACCTTTTTTGATATATGTTTCCTGGAGAAATGCAATATTTATCTTTTCCTTCTGTAAATCATTAGCAATACGCTTAGCCTCAATATTATTATTAAGCCCTCTACAATTCAAAGTAATTACCTTTAAATGCTTCATGAGGAAATTTTTAATAACAGCTTAAAAGACTAGGTGAAAAAAACTATGGAAAGGATAGAATGAACAAGTGTTAATGGTGAGAGTATAAGACTAGCATAAAACAAGTGATGAATTATCCTTATTCCTTTAGAACCAAAAACGAACAAAACCTCATCCCCAATTCCCTCCCTCATTCCCCCACCCCAATAATCCCAGTACAAGTAAGAAAATCTTCCTTTGGGCCATTCCAACCCATCCTTTATGATTACTAAACACAGAATTATTACGCATAGCACTATGAACAAAAAATTTTGGGGAGCCATGAGAGTGATTGAAGAACCCCCTGTACCTTGTTATAAACTACTTGTACGATCTCGCCACCATATGTGAATTAACCAAAATGACAGAAACAAAAGGTTTAAACATTGCCCTCAAATGAGGAGAAAAAAGAAAAAAGGCAACTAACTGGAAGCACAAACCAAATGTACTATTGAATTCAAAGATTTAATCTGCGTCGCGTGGGTATTTTACTCCATCTCGGTGAAGCATTCGAATCAGGGCATCTTCTCTTGCGAGGAGCATTGGTGTCTATGTCCATTTCTTGACCCGCAGACAGGCCTAGAGATTTCAATAGGGCTTCTCCTGATTCGGCGTCATCTGCCTGGTAGGTAACATCTTGATGTTTAACTTGAAGATAGCCAGTTTGGGACCATCGGTACTTGTACCCAGCATTGTTGAGTTTAGCCGTAAGCTGTTAAAGGGAGCGTCAAATTTGTAGAGCTTGGGGGGAACGTCCGGGAAAATAAAGATGTCATCGTCTTGAAATTTTAAATTTCCCTTTTTCTTTGTTTCCTGGAGAATTCGGTGCCTCATGGATAGCTGTGAAATTTCAATAATTATATCTCGAGGACCTCTGCGTTTGTCAGGGGCTTTGGATCCGATCCTATATGCACGTAATAACTTAGGATCTGAGTCTTCCTCAAAGGAAAGAGCGTTTATTAGCCAAGTTTTGATAAAGGTTATAAGATCTTCCGATCCTTCAGCTAATTCTTGGAAGCCTCTTAATTTAAAAATTTTTTCTCTTGAGCGATGCTCTAAAAGCATAATGCGTTCTTTTGTCCATGTGTAGGCATCATTTAGAAACGTTATGTCCTCTTGGTTAGAAATCGTGGCTTCTATAGCCATGTCAGCAGTTTGGGCTATTTGTTGCATAGAGACATGCATGGCTTCCATTCGTTCCGAAGAAGGTTGGATGAGCAGATTAATTTCACTTAGAATGTCTTTTTTGAATAAAGTCAGAGTCTCGTTTAAGTCATGTTTAGTAAGGGAAGGAGGCCGTTGAGGGTGGCGCGGAGATCCGGGCGCCATATTTGCGGCTTCTTGCTGCAATGATTTTTGTGGGCCAAGAAAAGTATCAGGTTAAAAGTAAATGCTTACTTGTCTTTCTGGTAGTTCTTTTGGCTTGTTACGGTTGCCTCCTGTCTTTCTCAAATCTTGCTGAGCTTCAAAAATAGGCGGGCGAGAGGATTATCTATGACTGAAATACCATGGGGTTAATCGGAGCTCTCTCAACAAGCGTCCACCATGTTCGCAGCCGACGCCACGCCCCTCATGAAAATTACCCTTCCCTCCCCAAGGTGCTTTCACATCCCAGGGTGGTTAGCATCCTTCTGTCTTTCCCCTGTGCAGGCAGAAAAGCAGCCTGCATAGGCTGCAAGTCAGAGCAGAAGGAAGAGGCATGATGAGAGGCAGCTCAAAATAAAAATCATCCCCCCCAGTGCCTTCTCATTCCTGTGTGAATAACATCTCTCTTTATTTCCCCTGCAGGGAGAAAAGCAGCCTGCATAGGCTGCAAGTCTGAGCAGAGGAAGGAGGCATGCTGAGAGGCAGTATCGCCCTTTCTGTTCCCTAATCGTTTTCCAGCTCAAAATAGAAATTTCCCTTTCCTTTCCAAGGTGCTTTCTCATTCACAGGTAGTTAGCGTTCCACAAATCATGGCTCGCATGTCCCCAAGTATGATGAAGAGCATTCCAGTGAAGTCCAAGTGAGGAAGAAAGAGCTAAGATATTTACTGCAACAAATAGAGAGATGGAGAGCTAAGCAAAACGTTGCCCATGAAACCAAGCTGCTCTCTATGTTAGACTCCTGCAGCAATCAGAATCAACAACTCACTTCTTCAGAAGGAAAGTTTATTGATATACTATTGGCAGTGCATCTCTACTTCAGGTTCTACGTTAAGACTAAAGCAAAAAGTGTGCGGTGGACAGATATACATGGTTCAAAGGGGGCCCTGGGCAGCATGGAGCCAATAAAGGAAAAAGCGGGGACCTCCAAGAAGTAACGGACCCACGTTCCCAGAGATGATGTCACAGCTAGGAATCAAGGTCAGGCACATAAAACACACAGATAAGGAGGCATCACTAAGACAGCGAGAGAATCGAAACTAACACATTCCAAGCAGCTCAGTTCAGCCCCACACAAGCCTCTATGGCAGCAAACTGACACTCTACCCCAAACAGGAAGGGCAGAGGATTATATATACCTAAAATGACATACGCACAGGTAAGGATCATTGTTCCTCTAAGCTGAGTTAGTGTGAGCTACCTCACAGTTTTTTTACCCTCTGGCTCACACATTGTCGTCTTACCTCAGGAAGGAGGGCTCCAGAGCAAACTAATTTATGCAGCAGCCAAATCACCCGCTCACAACTTTAATGCCGGTAGCTCACAAAGTACAATTTTTGCTGATAGCTCCCAAACTTAGCGACAGTATTGGTAAAGATACATAAAAGACCCCATTGTTTACAGATTGAGGGGCATCATTTGAGTTTGCACCAGTCCATTGGTCGACCCCAAATCGGGGTTGCATTACGTTCATTTGCAACTGTTTATTTGACGAGGCACACAAAGATCTTCTCTGGCAAATATCAAGGACCTTTCATGTCTACACAAAAAGGAACATCCCAGATAAGAGATGTGAATCACTCTATAACTCTAGGCCTCCATCAGACCTTTTGGTGCCTGCTATAACAACATATACAACTATACAACATATACAACATATAACAACTTTACAAAAAGGACCTCAATGACCTTGACAACCACGATGGTATAATCACTGACCTCGAGCCAGACATCATGGAAAGTGAAGTTAAATGGGCCTTAGAAAGCATTACTAAGAACAAAGCTAGTGGAGGTGATGGTATCCCAGCTGAGTTATTCAAAGTCTTAAAAGAAGATGCTGTTAAAGTGCTGCACTCAATTTGCCAACAAATTTGAAAAACACAACAGTGGCCACAGGATTGGAAAAGGTCAGTGTACATTCCAGTCCCAAAGAAGGGCAATGTCAAGGAATGTTCAAACTATCGCACAACTGCACTCGTTTCACACGCTAGCAAGGTCATGCTCAAGATCCTACAAGCTAGGCTCCAACAGTACGTGGATAGAGAACTGCCAGAAGTACAAGCTGGGTTTCGAAGAGGTAGAGGAACTAGAGATCAAATTGCCAACATTCGCTGGATTATGGAGAAAGCAAGAGAGTACCAGAAAAAATCTACTTCTGCTTCATTGACTATGCTAAAGCCTTTGATTGTGTGGATCACAATAAATTATGGCAGGTTCTTAAAGAGATGGGAGTACCGGATCACCTCACATGTCCCCTGAGAAACCTGTATAAGGGTCAAGAAGCAACAGTTAGAACCGGATATGGAACAACTGATTGGTTTAGCATAGGAAAAGGAGTACGACAAGGATGTATATTGTCACCTTGCTTATTTAATTTATATGCAGAGTACATCATGCGAAATGCTGGCCTGGATGAATCACAAGCTGGAGTTAAGATTGCTGGGGAAAAGATCAATAACCGCAGATATGCAGACGATACCACTCTGATGGCAGAAAGTGAAGAGGACCTAAAGAGCCTCTTGTTCAGGGTGAAAGAGGAGAGCACAAAAGTGGGCTTGAAGCTCAACATCAAAAAAACTAAGATCATGGCATCTGGCCCCATCACTCCTTGGCAAATAGAAGGGGAAGTCGTAGAAGTAGTGACAGACTTCACGTTCCTAGGATGCCAGATCACTGCAGATGGTGACTGCAGCCATGAAATTAAAAGATGCCTGCTCCTTGGGAGGAAAGCAATGGCAAACCTAAACAGCATGACAAAAAGCAGAGACATCAGCTTGCCAACAAAAGTCCGCATGGTCAAAGCAATGGTATTCCCCGTAGTAATGTATGGCTGCGAGAGATGGACTATAAGGAAGGCCGTGCACCGAAGAATAGATTCTTTTGAACTATGGTGCTGGAGAAGACTCTTGAGAGTCCCTTGGACTGCAAGGAGATCAAATCAGTCAATCCTAAAAGAAATAAACCCTGATTGTTCCCTGGAAGGCCAGATCCTGAAGTTGAAGCTCAAATACTTTGGCCACCAAATGAGAAGGGAGCATTCACTGGCGAAGGCCCTGATGCTGGGAAAAATTGAAGGTCAAAGAAGAAGGGGACGGCAAAGGATGAGATGGTTAGACAGTGTCATCAATGCAACGAACATGAAACTGAGCAAACTTCAGCGGACAGTGGAAGACAGGAGGGCCTGGCATGATCTGGTCCATGGGGTCGCGAAGAGTCGGACTCTGACTGTGCAACTGAACAACAACAACATAACAACATTGATAGATCACCCAAGGATGCCAGGCACATCTCTTTCTTCTGACAGTGGGCTGTAAAATTATAAATCTTTCACCAGAGGTATAGCAGGAAAGGGTAATTGAAGTTGCACAGATGCTTTCGTTTTCAGGCTTATACTCCTTTCTCCAAATCTTCTATTTAGCTCTACTCTAAAGGCTTATTAGAAGAGCATAACAACAATTATAGCCGGAGGTATAGATAAGAGAAGAATGTGTATTGAAGCAGCTTACACCCCCAGACTCCAGGCCCCTGTCTTCTCAACCTAATTTAGCCTGTGTCTGAGGCCTTTGCAGGGAGAGCAGGCTGCTAAATATTAAACAATATACTTCATTGCTTCTACCACTATTACTACTAATGCTGCTTACTACATATTGAAATCATCCCGCTGTCATTCCCCATGCAGGTGGGAAAGCGCCCTGCATAGACTGCAAGTCTGAGCAGACAAAGGAGGCACGGTGAGAACTAATCCTTTTCCAGCTCAAAATAAAAATTACACCCCCTCCCCAAGTGCCTTCTCGTCCCCAGGCGAATAACATCCCTCTTTCTTTCCCCCTGCAGGTAGAAAAGCAGCCTGCACAGGCTGCAAGTCAGAGTAGAGGAAGGAGGCGTGATGAGAGGCATCATTGTCCTTTCCGTCCCCCAATCCTTTTCCAGTAGAAAATAAAAATTACCCTTCCCTCTCCAAGGTGCTTTCACATCCCAGGGTGGTTAGCATCCTTCTGTCTTTCCCCTGTGCAGGCAGAAAAGCAGCCTGCATAGGCTGCAAGTCAGAACAGAAGGAGGAGGCATGATGAGAGGCAGCTCAGAATAAAAATCATCCCCCCCAGTGACTTCTCATTCCCGTATGAATAACATCTCTCTTTCTTTCCCCTGCAGGGAGAAAAGTCTGAGCAGAGGAAGGAGGTCTGATGAGAGGCAGCATCGCCCTTTCTGTCCCCTAATCCTTTTCCAGCTCAAAATAGAAATTACCCTTCCCTTGCCAAGGTGCTTTCTCATTCACAGGTAGTTAGCGTTCCACAAATCATGGCTCGCGTGACCCCAAGTCTGATAAAGAGCATTCCAGTGAAGTCCAAGTGAGGAAGAAAGAGCTAAGATATTTACTGCAACAAACAGAGAGATGCAGAGCTAAGCAAAATGTTGCCCATAAGACCAAGCTACTCTCTATGTCAGACTCCTGCCTCAATCAGAATCAACAACTCGCTACTTCAGAAGGAAAGTTTATTGATAAAGTATTGGCAGTGCATCTCTGCTTCAGGTTCTACGTTAAGACTAAAGCAAGAAGCGCTAGGCTGGTGGGTGGACAGATATACATGGTTCAAAGGGGTCACTGGGCAGCATGGAGCCAATGGAGGTAAAAAGCGGGGACCTCCAAGAAGTAACGGACCCACGTTCCTAGGGATGATGTCACAGCTAGGAACCAAGGTCAGGCACATAAAACACAGAGATAAGGAGGCATCACTAAGACAGTGGGAGAATCGAAACTAACACATTCCAAGCAGCTCAGTTCAGCCCCACACAAGCCTCTATGGCAGCAAACTAACACTCTACCCCAAACAGGAAGGGCAGGGGACTATATATATCTAAAATGACATAGGCACAGGTAAGGATCAGTGTTCCCTCTAAGCTGAGTTAGTGTGAGCTAGCTCACAGTTTTTTTACCCTCTGGCTCACACATTGTCGTCTTACCTCAGGAAGGAGGGCTCCAGAGCAAACTAATTTATGCAGCAGCCAAAATCACCCACTCACAACTTTAATGCCAGTAGTTCACAAAGTACAATTTTTGCTGATAGCTCCCAAACTTACAGGCAGCATTGGTAAAGATACATAAAAGACCCCATTGTTTACAGATTGAGGGGCATCATTTGAGTTTGCACCAGTCCATTGGTCGACCCCAACTCGGGGTTGCATTACGTTCATTTGCAACTGTTTATTTGACGAGGCACACAAAGATCTTCTCTGGCAAATATCAAGGAACTTTCATGTCTACACAAAAAGGAACATCCCAGATAAGAGATGTGAATCATTCTATAACTCTAGGCCTCCATCAGACCTTTTGGTGCCTGCTAGAACAACATGGATAGATCACCAAAGGATGCCAGGCACATCTCTTTCTTCTGACAGTGGGCTGTAAAATTATAAATCTTTCACCAGAGGTATAGCAGGAAATCAGAAGACCCTGATGCTGGGAAAGATTGAAGGTCAAAGAAGAAGGGGACGGCAAAGGATGAGATGGTTAGACAGTGTCATCGATGCAACTAACATGAATTGAGCAAACTTCAGCGGACAGCGGAAGACAGGAGGGCCTGGCGTGATCTGGTCTATGGGGTCGCGAAGAGTCGGACTCGACTGTGCGACTGAACAACAACAAATAGCAGGAGTGTTCCGTGCACCTTGGTGTTTAGTCATGCCGGCCACATGACCACGGAAATGTCTTTGGACAGCACTGGCTCTTTGGCTTTGAAACAGAGATGAGCACCGCAACCCTAGAGTCGGATCTGGCTGGCTTTTGAGCAAGGGAACCTTTACCTTTAAAGGCCTATTAGAAGAGCATAACAACTTGAAATTAGGTTACCGGGGTTGTCGATTGTTATAAGTCTAAACTTGATTACCTTTTAACTTTCTTTTTTTGTTAATAGCAGTGTTGGAAGCCTATTGGGGGGGTGGGGGGATAGGGAAAAAATTTTGTGAAATTGTATTGGTAACGATGTTTAACAATGTTGAAAGTAATCCAATAAAATTTTGTGTTTTTTAAACAAAAAGAAGAGCATAACAACAATTATAGTCGGAGGGATAGATAGAAGAATGTGTATTGAAGCAGCTTACACCCCCAGACTCCAGGCCCCTGTCTTCTCAGCCTAATTGAGGCAGAAAAGCAGCCTGCATAGGCTGCAAGTCAGAGCAAAAGGAGGAGGCATGATGAGAGGCAGCTCAAAATAAAAATCATCCCCCCGCCCGTGCCTTCTGTTTCTCCTCGTGCAGGTAGAAAAGCAGCCTGCACAGGCTGCAAGTCAGAGCAGAGGAAGGAGGCGTGATGAGAGGCAGCATCACCCTATCCCCCTGATCCTTTCCCAGTAGAAAATAAAAATTACCCTTCCCTCCCCAAGGTGCTTTCGCATCCCAGGATGGTTAGCATCCTTCTGTCCTTCCCGGTGCAGGTAGAAAAGCAGCCTGTATAGGCTGCAAGTCAAAGCAGCGGAAAATGTTAACACTGATGCGCCAGAGATCGAAATCCACTTTCATTCTGTCAGCCTGTAATTATGGCTCTCCTCTGGAGATGGGAGGAATCACATTCTCCCAGCAAACGCCAGCCGTGTTTTGAGCAGGGCTGTGCTCGACATTGTCTCATTTTTGTGTTCACCTCCAAGGCAGTACATCCGATGCTGCCAGCGGAATGAGCAAAAACAAGAGTCTTAGCCCCTTGCAACATCTGTATCATTTCAAGACCATCCAGGTTTTTTTCCGGCTGCGGCAGCTGTTTCTCCACACCCTTCCCTTTCATCTTTTTTCTTTCCCTGTCCTCATTCAAACACATCTGGCTGGTAAACTGCATTATGGGCATCCAGAAGGTCCCCACCAGAAACACAGCATGGTGATGTCGCTGATTTTAAAAAGTGAGTCGACTCAACCGATTGGATTCAACAATCCAAATCTGCTAAATTTGCAGATGACACGAAGTTGTTCAGGGTGGTGAAAACCAGGGAGGATTGTGAGGCACTCCAAAGGGATCTGTTGAGGATGGGTGAGTGGGCGTCAACGTAGCAAATGGGGTTCAATGTGGCCAAGGGCAAAGTGATGCACATTGGAGCCAAAAATCCTAAATATAAATACACGTTGATGGGGTCTGAACTGGCAGAGACGGACCAAGAGAGAGATCTTGGAGTCGTAGTGGATAACTCGCTGAAAATGTCTAGACAATGTGTAGCTGCAATAAAGAAGGCCAACACTATGCTGGGGATTATTAGGAAGGGAATTGATAACAAATCAGCCAGTATCATCATGCCCCTGTATAAATCATTGGTGCGACCTCATTTGGAATACTGTGTACAGTTCTGGTCGCCACATCTCAAAAAGGATATTATAGCATTGGAAAAAGTGCAGAGAAGGGCAACTAGAATGATAAAAGGGTTGGAACACCTTCCCTATGAAGAAAGGTTAAAATGCTTGGGGCTCTTTAGCTTGGAGAAACGACGGCTGAGAGGTGACATGATTGAGGTTTATAAGATTATGAATGGGATTGAGCAGGTTGAGAAAGAAGTACTTTTCTCCCTTTCTCACAATACAAGAACTCGTGGGCACTCTATGAAATTGCTGAGCAGTCGGGTTAGAACAGATAAAAGGAAATACTTCTTCACCCAAAGAGTGATTAACATATGGAATTCACTGCCACAGGAGGTCGTGGCAGCTGCAAGCATGGACACTTTCAAGAGGGAATTAGATAAACATCTGGAGCAGAAGCCCATCAGTGGCTATTAGCCACAGGGTATAGATGGGAACTCTCAGTCTGGGGCAGGTGATGCACTCTATTCTTGGTGCTTTGGGGGGGGGCAGCAGTGGGAGGGCTTCTAGTGTCCTGGCCCCACTGCTGGACCTCCTGATGGCCCCTGGTATATTTTGGCCGCTGTGTGACAGAGTGTTGGACTAGATGGGCCATTGGCCTGATTCAACATTGGCTTCTCTTATGTTCTTATGTATGTTCTTAACAGCAGTGAGGGCAAATGATGCCGTGGGCAGCAAAGGTTCAGAGGAAGGGGGGGTCACAATCTGAACCATCATTCCGTCAGACACAAAAATGGACTTGCACAGATCGGAGAAGATAAACTAACGGAGTCCATGTCACCATATCGACCCAGATGCCATCACTTTGGGGCTGGAAATATAATTCAGCTAGGCTGGTGGTGATGAAGATTCCCTGCTCCTCCACATGCAGCTGCTGGTGTGACCTTGGGTCAGTCACAAGTTCTCTCAGAGCTGGTCTCTCAAGACCAGTCCTCGAAAGAGCTCTCTCAGCCCCACCTACCTCACAGGGTGTCTATTGTGGGGAGGGGAAGGGAAAGGAGATTGTAAGCCGCTCTGAGACTCCTTTGGGTAGTGAAGGGCGGGGTATAAATCCAATCTCCTCCTCCTCTTCATGTGTGGAAATGGGCTGTGAAGATTTCCATAGCAGGGAGCTAAATAACATCACCAGCTGGTAAACAACACCCCATTAAGCCTCCATTAAAAGGAAACATTTTTCTCCAGGCCAGTTGGCTACCGAAGGTGAAGCAGGAAGAGGGGGACTGATCTAGACTTAGCTTGCTGCTGGCCACTATTTTCCAGGGCGACAACCCGCTGGGAACTTTTCCGGGAAGTTAAATGCCAGTCCATCCGACAACCAAGCATGAAACAAAGCCAGTACTGTGAGTTATTTTGGAGTGCTGTTCAATTTTCATCGCACAAGAACCTTTAGAGGTAGATTAGTCTGAATGAAAGAGAGAGAGAGACAGACAGAGAGACTGGCCATCTAGGGACCTCTAATCACAACACCATACCTGCTCTGTTGTGATGATCTTGCAACAGAAGTGCTTCTTCAAGGGTCCTGGCAACCGGCAGGGAAAGGGGATTTACTGGGGGCAGCAAGGAGGCCCATCCAACGTACAGTGATGTGTCTACATCACCGCCCACATGACCCGGAGGTGACATCATCATGTCCAGGACATCGGGGTGACACTCTGGTATTTGGGCAAAAGCTCTGTGGTAAATTGGCTTCTACCACAGAGTTTTTGCCCAAATTCCAGAGCATCACCCCCTACGTCCCAGATGTGATGACACCACTTCCGGGTCATGTGGGCAGTGACGTAGTCACTTCGCTGCACATTGGATGGAACTGCCTCTTGGTGCCAGTTTGGTGTGGTGGTTAAGTGTGCGGGCTCTAATCTGGGAGAACCGGGTTTGATTCTCCCACTCCTCCACTCGCAGCTGCTGGATGACCTTGGGCAAGCCATAGTTCTGGCAGAGCTGTTCTTGAAAAAGAGCAGTCTCTGTCAGAGCTCTCTCAGCCCCGCCTACCTCACAGGGTGTCTGTTGTGGGGAGGGGAAGGGAAAGGAGTTTGTGAGCCGCTCTCTGAGACTCCTTCGGGTAGTGAAGGTTGGGGTATAAATCCAATCTCTTCTTCTCTTTCTTGGGGTAAGTTCCCCCGCCTATCAGTGGTGGGAAAGTAAGGCCTGTCAGCGGGGGATCCCCTCCTCCACCGGGGGGTGGGGGCAGGGTCTGGCAACCCAGGTTCTGGATTCCCCCAGAACCACACTCCGTATGTTGATTTCCATTTATCTTTATCTGGAAGGCTGTGACCACTTCTTCATATTGTTATAGCTTACGGTGGCCAACATTGGGTTGGGAAATTCCTGGAGATTTGGGGGGGTGGAGCCTGGGGACAGATCCTTAGTGGGATATAATATAGACTCCGCCCTCCAAAGCGGCCATTTTCTCCAGTGGAACTGATCTCCGTGGCCTGGAGATCAGTCGTAATTCTAGGTCTCCAGGCCCCACCTGGAGATTGGCACCCTCATTCTCGTTCATTTTTCCACTCCGGCTGTCCACCACGAGCGCCAAACCCACCCCGTGCCCGGAAGTCCTGTTTATCCCGTTGAGGCTTATCTATCGATTATTTCCCTTGCGTCTCAAAATATCTCCCTGCGTCACCCCTCCCCATTTATCCTGTTTGGTGGGTTGGGCAGGAACTCTTTTGACCAGGGAAGAGGTCACAGCTGGAAAAACAGGCCCCGGGAGGTTGGAGGGTGTAAAGCCGGGGGCCATTCCGCACAATTCCCTCTTTATCCGGCCGCCCTTCGACGTGGGAGTCAGGAAACGACGGGCTCCGATTATATATGGCAGGAATGACAACAGGCCCTGAGGAGGAGGCGGGAGGACGTTGAAAGCATCTCTTTTCCTGGCTGGTTTTGTTTTTTTCCTTCCCGCCGATGCTGAAGGAAGAGAAATCTCAGCATCTCGTAGCACTGGCGCCTTCAGAACGGCTGCATGGGTGAAAAAGACTTCTACCAGAGCGTCACTGGCAACGTGATGACATCATTTCCACTGCATGCCGGAAGTGACATCACTGAGCCGCCGGCAATGCTAGGCCTAGGCCTCTCTCCGTGGCCAGTAAGTCCTCCCAAACCCCTACTGATCACCAGGGGGTGTAACTGCCAACTAGAGTTACCAGGTTCCCCCTGGCCACTTGCGGGGGAGTGTGGGCATAGGGTTGTCAAATCTAGGTTGGGAAACTCCATAGAGTCTACCCCCAGTGTTCCCTCTAAGCCAAGTTAGTGTGAGCTAGCTCACAGTGCTTTAACCTCCGGCTCACACATTTTTGTCTTCGCTCAGGAAGGATGGCTCCAGAGCAAACTAATCTATGCAGCACCCCCCCAAAAAAAAATAAAACAAACCAAGAACTTAGGAAGCGACCCAAAAAATCTTTCAGGATTCCAGATTTTCAAGTGTATAGTGGCTAGTGACGCCGTCTCAGATTGGTTCTTAGATTGGTTTTTAAGGCTATTCATCTTATGATATTTAAGGTTTCTGTAACTGCAGGCTGTGGACGGTCAGTAGTTCTGCAGTTCGAGACCTGGGTGCTGCATGACGGAGTGAGCTCCCGTCTCTGGCTCCAGCTCCTGCCAACCTAGCAGTCCGAAAGCAAGAAATTGCAAGTAGATAAATAGGTACCTCTTCGGTGGGAAGGTAACAGCGTTCCGTGCGCCTCGATGTTTAGTCATGCCGGCCACACGACCACAGAGAAGTCTTCGGACAGCGCTGGCTCTTTGGCTTGGAAAGGGAGATGAGCACCGCTACCCTAGAGTCAGATTCGACTGGCTTTCGAGCAAGGGAACCTTTACCTTTATTGTTTCTAAGGCCCAACGCCATATTGTAGATCGCCCGGAGCCCGTCGCAAGTCGGGATAAGGCCGTCAACGAGTCTGAACAAATAGTAAATTAATAATAATTTGCCAACGACAAAAAGAAATGTTGCTTAAAGATACACAGAAGGAACCATGAAGTGTTGTCGAGCGTTTTGATTACTTTGCTAATTAAGATAATACAGCTTAGAGAGAGAGAGAGAGAGAGAGAGAGAGAGAGAGAGAGAGTCGTGTTGACACCTCTAATTGTGTTTACACCTGGAAGAACTGAGGCCTCATTTGCCTTAACGGCTTTAGATGTAACCTTTGAAACGTCGCTGAGCCATTTAGGAGCCTTTTATTTTTTTACAGACAAAGCAATAAAAACAAGCAAGATTTCTTTGCAACAGTCAGCAGTTTCAGAAACTGCGGCTCCCCACCGCTAATCCGGTTTGTTTTCTTGGCTGGTTTTCAACCTGGCTCCCAGTCCAGGGCGACGGAGTTCCAAGCTTCAACTTTCATCATTCTTAGATCACCCTGAACTCTCCCTCGGAGCTCAAATGACTCAACTGAGGCTATCGGACTTTGGTCACGTTAGGAGAAGGCGTGAGCCAGGGCGAAAGACGATAACTCTAGGAAAAGTTGAAGGCAGCCGGAAAAGAGGAGGGACCCAGGGGTCATTTCGTTAAAAAGAGGAGATGCAGGAGCTCATTTGCATAGGCCACGCCCCCTTGCAAAGGTCAGGCATGCAAGCATGCCTGGGTTCCCCTGCCCGATCTTCTCCAGGTGGCCCGCGGCTGCGGGCCACCTGAGAAGATCGGGCAGGGAAACCAGGCATGTTTAGAATGCCTTTCTCTCCCTTCCCCATGTGGCGGGCTGGCTGGAGACGGGAAGGACCGGGAGGCAGACTTAGAGGGAAAGTTGGTCACAAGTTCTTTCAGAGCTGTTATCTCAAGGGCAGTTCTCGAGAGAGCTCTCTCAGCCCCACCTGCTTCACAGGGTGCCTGTTGCGGGGAGGGGAAGGGAAAGGGATTATAAGCCGCTCTGAGACTCCTTTGAGTAGTGACGGGCGGGGTATAAATCTCTCCTTCTCAACTAACACAACTTAGAGGGGACACTGCTCACAGGGTGTCTGTTGTGGGGAGGGGAAGGGAGAGGCAGTTCTCGAGAGAGCTCTCTCAGCCCCACCTGCCTCACAGGATGCCTGTTGCAGGGAGGGGAAGGGAAAGGGATTATAAGCCGCTCTGAGACTCCTTCGAGTAGTGACGGGCGGGGTATAAATCTCTCCTTCTCAACTAACACAACTTAGAGGGGACACTGCTCACAGGGTTTCTGTTGTGGGGAGGGAAGGGAGAGGCAGTTCTCGAGAGAGCTCTCTCAGCCCCACCTGCCTCACAGGATGCCTGTTGCGGGGAGGGGAAGGGAAAGGGATTATAAGCCGCTCTGAGACTCCTTCGAGTAGTGACGGGCGGGGTATAAATCTCTCCTTCTCAACTAACACAACTTAGAGGGGACACTGCTCACAGGGTGTCTGTTGTGGGGAGGGGAAGGGAGAGGCAGTTCTCGAGAGAGCTCTCTCAGCCCCACCTGCCTCACAGGATGCCTGTTGCGGGGAGGGGAAGGGAAAGGGATTATAAGCCGCTCTGAGACTCCTTCGAGTAGTGACGGGCAGGGTATAAATCTCTCCTTCTCAACTAGCACAACTTGGAGGGGACACTGCTCACAGGGTGTCTGTTGTGGGGAAGGGAAGGGAGAGGGTAGTTTGTCAGCCGCTCTGAGACTCCTTTGGGTAGTGAAGGGCGGGGTAGAAATCCAATCGCCTCCTCCTCCTCCTCCCTACATCCTTATTCATTTGCACTTGGTAAAAGATTGAAAACCTCCGCAGGGGATTGATTATTTGCATTCATCTCCCTGTAAGCCGGGCCCAACAAAGCCCCTAGGTAAAGTTCGATACACTTTGTTCTGCTTTTGGACAGGTCCCGTTTCGTGTTCCTTTCCGCCTGCATCGTCCTTTCTTTTTTCTCTTTTCTTTCCCCAGTTCCTATCCAAAGTGGCTGTAATTATGAACGTCTGTGCAGCGGGGAAGGAAAAGGGACCCGCGGCGGAGGAAGGCTCTTCCTGCTCTCTTCTGTGCGCCTTCCTGCGGCTTTTACTGCCTGAGTCAGCATCCTCGTTCCAGCTGCAAGCTTTTATGCTTCCAAGAATTATTGTCATTTGGAGAAGGGCGGCCACAGCTGGAGGGCGAAAAGGGAAAAGAGCGAAGGGGCTCCAGCAGAGGTTGAAAGACTCAAATCTAAACCAGATCGTGACAAGGCAACAGCTTTGCCTTTTCAGATCTGAGGCCATAACTAGGGCGGAGGGCGTCCGGCTCGGAGAGGAGACAGAATCGGCGAGCCTGGGTTTTCATTGCGTTTAAATCACAGAGCACAGCGGAGTGATCAGAGCACGACGTGGTAGGGGAAACATCTGTACCTCCGAAATCTCGCTCTCTTGCATTCTTATCCTGTACTCTTCTCCTTGGTTATGTCTATACGACACCCCCGTAAGGTAGGTTCCGTCGGCACGTGCTCCTCAAGACACGACCGGCTTATGGCAACCCCAGGCAAGTGAGAAGCAGAGGTCATTTGCCAGTGCCTTCCTCTGCAGAGTCTTCCTTGGTGGTCTCCCATCCGAGTACCAACCCAGCTTAGTTTCCGATGTATGGTGACCCCAGCAAGGGGCTTTCAAGGGAAATGAGAAGCAGAGATGGTTGGCCATTGCCTTCCTCTGCAGAGTCTTCCTTGGTGGTCTCCCATCCAAGAACTGACTCTTCTGAGCTTCCAACTTATGGTGACCCCAGCAAGGGGCTTTCAAGGGAAATGAGAAGCAGAAGGGGGTTGGCCACTGCTTTCCACTGCAGAGCCTTCTTTGGTGGTCTCCCTTCCAAGCACCGACCCTGCTTAGCTTCCAATTTATGGAGACCCCAGCAAGGGGCTTTCAAGGCAAGTGAGAAGCAGAGGTGGCTGGCCACTGCCTTCCTCTGCAGAGTCTTCCTTGGTGGTCTTCCAGGGAGTGGGAAAGACCCTCCCCTGCCCGAGACCTTGCGTAACAGCTGCTGAGACAGGGTCTGACCGGTGGGTAGACTTGTTGGCCGGCAGCAAAAGAGCAAGGCTTCAGTCCAGCAGCACCAAAAAGATTCCTTTCTCGGCCCGGATTTGGCAACCCGACATGTACAGAACCCCACGGCACGAGGAAATCTTCGTCCCCAGGTCATGCAGATTCATCCTTGGCTTCCTAAATCCACGGTTTCAAACCTCTGAGTCATCCCTGGCCCAGCTACGGAAATGACCATTTCTGTGGGCGACATTCCAAAAGAAAAGAAAACCTGTGTCATTTCCATTAGGACTAATCGAAATGACACAAGATATTCACTGTCGGGGTCGTGGGGTGCCAGCACTTTCCCAACCCGGGGCTGGCGAGCTTAACTGGATGGTGTCTGGAGAAGTGAGTGGTGATGCACAAATGCTCATCCCCTGATGCAAATTTCATTCGTCTTGAAGGTGCTCCCGGACTCTGGCTCTTTTCCACTGCTACAGACAGACTGACACGGCTGCCCGTCTTGATCTGTCTCCATGGAAGGCAACCACATTTGGCCGTACAGAATGGGAGTCCATCAACTTTGTGATAGAAGGACAGGTGGGCTCTCATTCTCGCTGTGCCTGAGGAAGTGAGCAGGGACTCTCAATGGAAAGCTCCTCCCCTGCCACAAATTTTGCTAGTCTTGAAGGCGCTCCTGGACTCTGGCTCTTTTCTGCCGCTACAGACAGACTCACACGGCGACCCCGTCTGGATCTATCAACATAGGAGGCAGCACGTTTAGCCATACAGGATGGAGATCCATCAGCGTTGTGGTAGAAGGACAGGTGGACTCCCGTTCTCGCTGTACCTGAGGAAGTGAGCAGGGACTCCCGAAAGCTCCTTCCCTGCCACAAATGTCATTAATCTTGAAGGTGCTCCTGGACTCTTGCTCTTCTCTACTGCTAAAGGTAAAGGTAAAAGGTTCCCTTGCTCGAAAGCCAGTCGAATCCGACTCTAGGGTTGCGGTGCTCATCTCCGTTTCAAAGCCGAAGAGCCAGCGCTGTCCGAAGACGTTTCCGTGGTCATGTGGCCGGCATGACTAAACATCAAGGTGCACGGAACGCTGTTACCTTCCCACCAAAGTGGTACCTATTTATCTACTTGCAATTTCTTGCTTTTGAACTGCTAGGTTGGCAGGAGCTGGAACTAGAGACAGGAGCTCACTCCGTCATGCAGCACTCTCGGGTCTCGAACTGCTGAACTACTGACTTTCCACAGCCTGCAGTTCAGCGTCGTAACCACCTGAGCCACCGCAGCTCTACTGCTACAGACAGACTAACTTGACAACCTTTCTGGATCTATCTCCATGGAAGGCACCTCCTTTAGCCATACAGAATGGGAATCTATCCACCTTGTGGTAGAAGGACAGGTGGACTCCCATTCTAGTTGTATCTGAGGAAGTGAGCAGGGACTCCCGAAAGCTCCTCCCCTGCCATACATTTGGTTAGTCTCGAAGGTGCTCCTGGACTCTTGCTCTTTTCTGCTGCTGCAGACAGACTCACACGCCTACTGTCATGACCCCAGCGGGTTGCCACCTTCAGCTGCCACCACTCTGGATTTCGGGTCCCTTGAGAAGGCCCAGAGTACCCTCCCAAGCCCCACCAATGTGCCCCTTTTAAGCCAAGAAACATAGGTGTGATGACCAGGCAGAGAACAAACAAACAAATGGTTTATTAATACAGTAATGGGGTGAGGAAAACAACACAAGGTGCTTTCAAATATATAACAGTGTCTAAAGGCAAAATCAACAAAGCTAACGTGACTACCTATTTCTTCTTAACTGGTTACTACTTCAAGGCCCACAGCCTTCCTGTGCCAGGCCTGTACTCACTCTGTCCCAAGTGAGGGATCTTTCTCTCAGACCAGTCCTCTCAATTTTACTCTGTGTGAGGCAAGACCACAGAAAGAGAACACAGTTCTACTGCTCACAAAGCTTAAGTTACATCTCCTCACACAATCCCTGTACACGGATTGGTTACAACCGTTGCTAAGCATCATGGGGATTGTAGGCTGTCTGCTTTCCACTCCCACACAGGTCTCTCCTGAGCCTAGGCCTCTAGGCCTTGTCTCCCAATCCTACACAGATCATGACACCTACCCATCAAGATTTTCGGGGTATAAGCATCTGAGAACCAAGCTCACTTTGTCAGATAGGGATCTCCATCCTCTTAATATCTGCCAAAGGGAGCTCTGACTCTCAAAAGCTCATAGCCCAAAAGACTTGTTGGTCTCTAAGGCCCTACTGGACTCGAACCCAGCTCTTCCACTGCAGATCAACACAAGTGCCCTCTGCAACGAGGGATCTGCCTTCCATGAATCTGTCTAATCCCCTCTGAAAGCTGCCGATGCTTGTGGCCAGCTGTGTTCGTTAAGCCTGCACACCTTGATGTAATTTATTCTATTTCTGCCGGCAACGGGGATGGAGAAAGAGTTAAACTGGAAATGGAAGCCAGGCCCAAAAGACCTCTGGAAATTGTGCTTGTGTGCCTACTGAGCTTGGAAAATGCAAGCCCGTCTCGCGTTAAAGGTTAGGACCGGTGCTTTCTTTTCGAGAGCGAGCTTCGTTGCCCCCAGTCAAACGGTGCACTTGGTATTCTGCGCTTGCCTGCGACAGACAAAGCCCTGGTTCCGTAGTGATGCCTGCTCAATACAGGGTCGTGTGACAATTGTGTGCCTGTTCCAGGCGCCGCGCCTCCGCCGGCACACTGCGTGGCCAGATACAATCAGATCATTAAACTGCCCAATTAATAAGTTACTAGGTGGTCATGGAAGTTCACTTCTTACCTTATGCAACATCGCCCAACGCTGTCAAGATTCACATTGGGTTCTGCACAAATAAACCCCGGAAAGCTCAGGTTCTGTCTAAAGGTCAGATAAAGCAAGCTTTTCATTTGCTTTGCTGCTTCTGGGCTCAGTCTCCTGGCTTTCAGCAGCCAGTACAACAAATAAAGCAGGTGAAGTAGAAGAAGAAGAGGAAGAGGAAGAAGAGGAGGAAGAGGAAGAGGGGGAAGAAGAGGAGGAGGAGGAAGAAGAAGAGGAGGAGGAAGAAGAAGAAGAAGAAGAGGAGGAGGAGAAAGAAGAAGAAGAGGAGGAAGAAGAAGAAGAAGAAGAAGAAGAAAAGGAGGAGGAAGAAGAAGAGGAGGAGGAGGAAGAGGAGGAGGAGACTGGATTTATACCCTGCCTTTCACTACCCGATGGAGTCTCAGAGCGGCTTACACTCTCCTTTCATAGAATCATAGAATGTGAGAGCTGGAAGGGACCTTTGCAGGTCATCTAGTCCAACCCCCTGCACTCTGCAGGAGCATAGCTGAAAGAGAGCCCTACAACATACCCAAAAGATGGTCATCCAGCCTCCGCTTGAAAACGTCCAGGGAAGAAGCATCCACCACCTCCCGAGGCAGACTGTTCCACTGCTCAAGCACTCTTACAGTTAGGAAGTTTCTCCTGATATCTAGCCGGTATCGACTCCCTTGTAATTTCCACCCATTCGATCTAGTCGTGCAATCCGGAGCAAGAGAGAAGAGATCTGCTCCATCTTTTACATGACAGCCCTTCAAATACTTGAAGACTGCCATCATGTCCCCTCTAAGCCTTCCCTTTCCCAGGCTAAACATACCCGACTCTTTCAGCCTTTCCTCATAAGACTTGGATTCCAACCCTCTCACCATCCTGGTCGCCCTCTTCTGGACACGCTCGAGCCTGTCAACATCCTTCCTAAAGTGTGGTGCCCAAGGTTGATGGAATTCCCATTCTGCACAACAACACATGGTGCCATCCATGGAGATAGATCAGGATGGGTAGCCGTGTTAGTCTGTCTGTAGCCACAGGGAAGAGGAGGTGTCTGGGAGCACCTTCATGACTACCAAAATGTGTGACGGGGAGGAGATTTGGGGAGTCACCACTCACTTCTCCAGATCTTGTCAAATTCCCTCTCTTCCAAGGTGTCCGCTTCCCCCTCCCGATTTGGCATCATCTGCAGATTTAATTAGCAGTCCCTTCACCTCCTTTATCCAGATCTGGAAGCAGAGCTTAGGCTTGGTATGCCAAAGGTCTCTGGCGTCTCTTGTTAAGGGGAGCTCAGAGATGCCATCCTAGCACCAACCCAGCTTAGCTTCCAACTTATGGTGACCCCAGCAAGGGAGAAGCAGAGGTGGTTGGCCATGGCCTTCCTCTGCAGAGCCTTCCTTGGTGGTCTCCCTTCCAAGAAACAACCCTGCTTAACTTCCAACTTATGGTGATTCCAGCAAGGGGCTCTCAAGGCAAGGGAGAAGCAGAGGTGGTTGGCCATGGCCTTCCTCTGCAGAGCCTTCCTTGGTGGTCTCCCATCCAAGAAACAACCCTGCTTAACTTCCAACTTATGGTGATTCCAGCAAGGGGCTTTCAAGGTAAGGGAGAAGCAGAGGTGGTTTGCCATGGCCTTCCTCTGCAGAGCCTTCCTTGGTGGTCTCCCTTCCAAGTACCGACCCTGCTTAACTTCCAACTTATGGTGATTCCAGCAAGGGGCTTTCAAGGCAAGAGAGAAGCAGAGGCGGATGGCCATTGCCTCCCTCTGCAGAGCCTTCCTGCAGTTCAGCATGTTAACCACTTGAGCCACCGCAGCTCCTCAATAGTAGTAGTAGTAGTAATAATAATAATAAGTAGCAGTAGTAGTAGAAGAAGAAGAGGTGGAGGAGGAGGAGATTGGATTTATACCCCGCCCTTCACTCAGAGTCTCAGAGCGGCTTACAGACTCCTTTCCCTTCCCCTCCCCACAACAGACACCCTGTGAGGGAGGTGAGGCTAAGACAGCTCTGACAGAAACTGCTCTTTTTCAAGGACATTTGTGCCAGAACCGTGTCTTGCCCAAGGTCATCCAGTAGGTGCGAGTGGAGGAGTGGGGAATCAAACCCGTTTCTCCCAGATTAGAGTCCGCGCACTTAACCATTACACCAAACTGGCCATGGTCGGTAGATATATGGGCTGTGTGGGACTTCTCTGAGTTCCACAGGGCCTATAAAGCAGAGTGCTTCTGCTTGGCTTTTAGTTATTTTTTATTTGATTTATTATTTGATTTCTAGCCCTCCCTGTCCTGCACAGCAGGCTCAGTTGGGTTGGTTTACATGGGCTGTACGGCGATCTTGCCTTCTTCTCTACCTCACGCACAGGAATTTCCCTAGTCTTTCTGGCTGGGCAGCCCCTATATCTGTTTTCCTCTTATCTGTTTGTCTATGGCTGTCCCACTCAGTAGCTTTATTATATATATTTTTGTGCTGGCCCAGCCTAGGGAACTGAGGGAAGAAATCACCTTCTTATCTTCTACTTCTGAAATAGCACCCAACAGACTTTTGGAAGTTTGAAATAAACAAAATGCCTTATTTAGCATTAAGGTTTCTGAGTTTCACTGACACTTCACATTTAGAAGGCAGGAATGTACAACCAAGTTCCCCAAATCCTTCTATATATACACACCAGGGATCACTCCTCTTTTAAGAGCTATCTCCTTTTTCACTGGGCAGGGATCGCTTCTCTTCACTAGAAGCTCTGTCCCTTTCTGTTTGAATGGGAATCCTCTCTGATCCTTTCATTCCTCTTTGCCCCTTCCCAGTCCTCAGGACATGCTAAACTCTCCTTCAACTGTCAGTTCCCAATGGTAATTTTTGAACTGTTCAACAGAATTCTGTTTGAACTGCCTGTCACTCAAAGGTTCTCAGACTCTGTTGGAACATTAACCCTTGACAGTCTGTCACAGACTGCTTTCTAGTTTTTATCTGGATTATGTTTTTAAACTGAGATTTGTTAATGTTTTAACGGTTGTTAGCCCCCTTGAGACCACCTGGCGGCGAGAGGCAGCACCTCTATTAAATAAATAAATAAATGTCTAGTCTGACTTTCTCACTGGGGTCAATGGGATTTCACCATGACAGGTAAAAAGAAGAGATTGGATTTATACCCCGCCCTCCACTACCCGGAGGAGTCTCAGAGGGGCTTACGATCTCCTTCCCCTTCCCCTCCCCACAATAGACACCCCGTGAGGTAGGTGGGCCTGAGAGAGCTCTCTCAAGAACTGCCCTTGAGAGAACAGCTCTGAGAGAACTTGTGACTGACCCAGGGTCACACATGTGGAGGAGTGGTGAAACATACCCTGATTCTCCTGGATTAGAGTCCACACTTCTAATCACTACACCAAACTGGAACCTCCAAAGTCAGAGGCAGCCTATCTTTGCCTAGCAGAGGCGAGCAACAAAGCACAGGGGTTTCCCCATTCCCTTCGTGCCCGACTTGTGATTTTTCCCAGCAGGACGCCCGATTCAACAAAACCGTCGGCTTGATGCAGCCGGGGCCCTTTCTGTGTTTTCTTGGTAAAAGCAGAGAGGTGGAGCTCTGTTTCTTTAAGCTGCTGCTTGCAATTACCCTGCAAGAGCTGGAAAGGATCAGTAGTTTTGCTGGCAGGCGAAGAATTCTACAGGGAGTTTCTTTGTGTGCAACAGAAAAAAAACCCAAATCTGTTGGCTTTTTATCTTGAAAAGGTCTCCTTTATATTTTTTGCTCTTGAATCCTTTGTGATGATATTTAGTCCCCCAGCCCTTCTGCGAGAGAGGGGAAAGGAGGGAGGGACTGGGGAAGCTTTTCTGGCCATGTTTTTTTTTGCAGGGTTGACTTTACTCAAGAGTCAGCGGGACGTAATGGTTGGGTTCAGGGCCCCGCGGATCTCAGTGGAGGACCCTGGACTCGTCCCTTTCAGAAGAAAGGAAAAGTTGGTTTTTATACCCTGCCAGGGCTTTTTTGTAGAAAAAGCCCAGCAGGAACTTATTAGCATATTAGACCACAACCCTGACAGCACCGCTCATTAGCATATCAGGCCACACCCCCGTGTTGCCAGAAGTGTGGTCATCCAGCCACACCCACCTTTTGCTTCTTATTCTGTTTACCTTGTTAGTTGTCAAAACCCAGGGCTCTTTTTGTAGCAGGAACTACTTTGCATGTGAGGCCACACACCCCTAATGTGGCCAATCCTCATGAGCTTCTGCTGTTGGGTTTGGCCTGTTGTGCTAATGAGTTCCTGCTGGGCGTGGCCAACTCGGGAGCCAGCCGGAACACCGTTCCTGTGCGTTCCCGCCCCAAAATAGCCCTGTATCCTGCCCTTCACTACCCGAAGGAGTCTTGGAGCAGCTTACAATTGCCTTCTTGTAAAGTCCTGAGCAGGATGCATCGGTAGTGATATCAGTGAAGAACAAGAGAGAGAATGCCGGCTGGCGGGCCGGCTGACATCCTAAGGCAAAACCGCACCCAGACACACAACCCGCGCCCGTGATGATAGGATTATTTACAGTGGCAAGTGTTCCATAGGCCCTTTCTCGGATCCTAGCCCTCTGATAGGAGTGGGCTAGGATCTGCTCTGGCTATTGTCTCTTGAAGTGAAGCTAGGGCTCTTCGCCTGACCGCATAGGGACCTGACCTCGCATGTGGCGAATTCAGTACACAACACTTCCTTTCCCTCACCCCTCAACAGACACCGTGTGGGCAATGCTCCCTCTAAGCTGTGGAATCTTGTGAGCAAAAATTCTACTTTGTGAGCTACTGACATTAGAGTTCTGAGTGAGCAACTTGGCTACTGCATAAATTAGTTTGCTCTGGAGCCGTCCTTCCTGAGCTAAGACTGGAGGCTAAAAAAACTGTGAGCTGTGAGCTGGAGGCTAAAAAAACTGTGAGCTGTGAGCTGGAGGCTAAAAAAACTGTGAGCTGTGAGCTGGAGGCTAAAAAAACTGTGATCTAGCTCACACCAACTCAGCTTAGAGGGAACACTGCCTGTGGGTACGTTCAGGCAGGCCGTTTAGTCTGCTTTCGGCACGCTTCAGTAACAGATTTTATATCCACGTTCACACACCATACATCTGTGCACCGTCCCCAGCCATTGCTTTCTGGCCCAACCCCCCTTTTAAACGGAGTACTCTGTTACCAGGTCCCCAAGTGGTGTTTTCCTGATTCTCCGGTTCTAGCCGCACTTTTCTGACATCTGATCGCTCCTGCGGTGTCGAGCCACTTCCGCTCGGAAGCCCAAGGCTTCCGCTCTTCACCCGCCATTTTATTCTAGCGTCAGTGGTATGTACACAGGCGGAGCTCCGCTCCCACGTTATTAAAAACAATGTTTAAGCGGTGCCTAGTTTCGTTGGTTAGACGAGTTTGGGATCTCGCGAAAGCCAGTTTCGGGGTAAAAGTTGAAAGGGAAGTGTTCCTTTAAAGTTTAAAGGGAAGTGTTTCTTTAAAGTTTAAAGGGAAGTGTTCCTTTAAAGTTTAAAGGGAAGTGTTACAGCAGTTGGGTTGAAGCGGAAATCGCTGTTCTGTGCACGCGCGAAAATTTTAATTCTACAGATGGCCGCCTGTGCGCATGGCCAAACCAAGAGGGGGAAAACCCACCGACGCACGCTCCCGCAGCGATCCGGAATAAGGAGGTGAGTGTGATCGCGATTCCCCAGGACCGATTTCGCACAAGAACTGTGCCGCCGTCACGCCTCCCTTTGCCACGTTTCCATTGATCAATTTCCCACTCGAAGCCGCCTGGCTGCATTTTGACCCGCGGAGGGGAAGGGAAAGGAGATTGCAAGCCACTCTGAGACTCCAAGTGAAGGGTGGGGTATAAATCCAATCTCTTCTTTCATTTCAGTTCAAGAGAAGGAGAAGAGATTGGATTTATACCCCGCCCTTCACTACCCAAAGGCATCTCAAAGCATAAGAACATAACATAAGAACATAAGAGAAGCCAATGTTGAATCAGGCCAATGGCCCATCTAGCCCAACACTCTGTCACTCAGCGGCCAAAATATACCAGGTGCCATCAGGAGGTCCAGCAGTGGGGCCAGGACACTAGAAGCCCCCTCCCAATGCTGCCCCTCCAGCACCAAGAATAGAGTGCATCACCTGCCCCAGACTGAGAGTTCCCATCTATACCCTGTGGCTAATAGCCACTGATGGATTTCTGCTCCATATGTTTATCTAATTCCCTCTTGAAACTGTCCATGCTTGTAGCTGCCACCACCTCCTGTGGCAGAGAATTCCATACGTTAATCACTCTTTGGGTGAAGAAGGACTTCCTTTTATCTGTTCTAACCCGACCGCTCAGCAATTTCACGGAGTGCCCACGAGTTCTTGTATTGTGAGAAAGGGAGAAAAGGACTTCTTTCTCAACCTGCTCAATCCCATTCATAATCTTATAATCTTATAAACCTCGATCATGTCACCCCTCAGCCGTCGTTTCTCCAAGCTAAAGAGCCCCAAACGTTTTAACTTTTCTTCATAGGGAAGGTGTTCCAACCCTTTTGTCATTCTAGTCGCCCTTCTCTGCACTTTGCACTTTTTCCAATGCTACAATCTCCAATGCTACAATGCTACAATCTCCTTCCCCTCCCCCTCCCCCCACAACAGGCACCCTGTGAGGTAGGTGGGGCTGAGAGAGAGCTCTTTCGAGGACTGCCCTCGAGAGAACAGCTCTGAGAGAACTTGTGACTGACCCAAGGTCTCACCAGCAGCTGCCTGTGGAGGAGTGGGGAACCAAACCCAGTTCTCCCAGATTAGAGTCTGCATCCTTAACCATGACACCAAACTGGGTCTCACACAGTTTTTGGCAAAGAGAAAAGCCGCCACTGGGGAAAGGGTTAAACCCACCCTGGCCACGCCTCAGCTCAAAATCACAGCTTCTCCGGGTGGCATTGGGTGTATGCACGTGGTGTAACACAGGGCATGTGCCCTTACTGTTTGCAGACACTGGAAATCTGCTGTGTCACTGTCCAAACTGTCCCTGTCAATGTTTGCTTAACCAGTGCTTGAACTGTGACACACTACGGAGGAGCTGGCAACTTGTCTATCGAATGAACCTGTTTGGGCATATACATCAGGAATGTTCAGATTCTGTAAATCAGGGAGCACACGGGCTGTGGCTCAGCCCAAGCACCTCTGCTTGGCATGCAGAAGGTCCCAGGTTCAATCCCTGGCATCTCCAGCTAAAAGGGCCAGGTGGTGGGCGATGGGAAAGACCTCTGCCTGAGGCCCTGGAGAGCAGCTGCCGGTCTGAGCAGACAAGACTCTCCTTGATGGACCAAGGAGCAGAACTTCTTCCGTTTTTATCCCAGCTCTTGTTCAAGGAGCTCCAGGCGGCTCTTCCCTCCCCTATTTTATCCTCACGACAACCTTGTGAGGTAGGCTAGGACAAAAGACACACTTGCAAGTTCTCTGCTGTGAATTCAGTTCCCAGGGATTGGGAGGGCCCGATTCAGATTAGTACTGTGGATTGCAGAGTAGAAACGTCTAGCTGCTGCCTGGAATCCCTGGGAGCTTTCAGGGTGGGGCAATGGGTAGAAACGGTATCTGATGATGCGTGAAGTCTCATCTGCCCAGATGGGATGCCCACGTGCTGGGCAATGCTTTGGTTCAGGTGCTGTGCCGGCAGTGACATCATATCTGGGATGTGAGGTCGTGCGTCACTGGAAATCGTTTCTGGCCCTAAGACTCTCTCACAGGAGCAAGGGTGGGAGGAAGGGCCCAAACAGCAGGAAGTGATGTTGCACCTCTCTAGGAATCACCAGAAACTCTATGGTTTTCCCTGGAAGTGACATCATGCCATTGGCCCACCAATGTTTTTCTGTTTTGTTTATTTTTCTCCCTCTACGCCTCTGAGTAGCAGTGGGAAGAGAGGGTTGCTTTTGGGATGTCAGTTTGGTGTAGTGGTTTGGTGTAGAAGTTAGGAGTGCGGACTCCAATCTGGGAGAACCAGGTTGGATTCCCCACTACTCCACATGCAGCCGCTGGTGTGACCTTGGGTCAGTCACCAGTTCTCACAGAGCTGTTCTCTCAAGGGCAGTTCTCAAGAGAGCTCTCTCAGCCCCACCAACCTCACAGGACATCTGTTGTGGGGAGGGGAAGGGAAAGGAGTTTGTAAGCCACTCTGAGACTCCTTCAGGGAGTGAAGTACAGGGTATAAATCCAATCTCCTCCTTCCCCTCCTCCCCCTCTATTTCTTCTTCTTCTTCTTCTTAAGAACATAAGAACATAAGAACATAAGAGAAGCCAATGTTGAATCAGGCCAATGGCCCATCTAGTCCAACACTCTGTCACACAGCGGCCAAAATATACCAGGTGCCATCAGGAGGTCCAGCAGTGGGGCCAGGGCACCAGAAGCCCTCCCACTGCTGCCCCCTCCAGCACCAAGAATAGAGTGCATCACCTGCCCCAGACTGAGAGTTCTCATTCTATACCCTGTGGCTAATAGCCACTGGTGGACTTCTGCTCCATATGTTTATCTAATTTCCTCTTGAAACTGTCCATGCTTGCAGCTGCCACGACCTCCTGTGGCAGTGAATTCCATATGTTAATCACTCTTTGGGTGAAGAAGTATTTCCTTTTATCTGTTCTAACCCGACTGCTCAGCAATTTCATAGAGTGCCCACGAGTTCTTGTATTGTGAGAAAGGGAGAAAAGTACTTCTTTCTCAACCTGCTCAATCCCATTCATAATCTTATAAACCTTGATCATGTCACCCCTCAGCCGTCGTTTCTCCAAGCTAAAGAGCCCCAAGCATTTTAACCTTTCTTCATAGGGAAGGTGTTCCAACCCTTTTATCATTCTAGTTGCCCTTCTCTGCACTTTTTCCAATGCTATAATATCCTTTTTGAGATGTGGCGACCAGAACTGTACACAGTATTCCAAATGAGGTCGCACCAATGATTTATACAGGGGCATGATGATACTGGCTGATTTGTTATCAATTCCCTTCCTAATAATCCCCAGCATAGCGTTGGCCTTCTTTATTGCAGCTACACATTGTGTAGACATTTTCAGCGAGTTATCCACTACGACTCCAAGATCTCTCTCTTGGTCAGTCTCTGCCAGATCAGACCCCATCAACGTGTATTTATATTTAGGATTTTTGGCTCCAATGTGCATCACTTTGCACTTGGCCACATTGAACCCCATTTGCCACGTTGACGCCCACTCACCCATCCTCAACAGATCCCTTTGGAGTGCCTCACAATCCTCCCTGGTTTTCACCACCCTGAACAACTTCGTGTCATCTGCAAATTTAGCCACATCACTGCTTACTCCCAATTCCAAATCGTTAATAAACAAGTTAAAAAGCATGGGACCGAGTACTGATCCCTGTGGTACCCCACTGCTTACCACCCTCCACTGAGAAAGTTTCCCATTTATACTCACTCTCTGTTTCCTATTTATAAGCCAGTTTTTGATCCACAAGAGGACTTGTCCTTTTATCCCATGACTATTGAGCTTACTTAGGAGCCTTTGATGAGGAACTGTATCAAAAGCTTTCCGGAAGTCAAGGTAAATAATATCTATTGGGTCCCCCTTGTCCACATGTTTGTTCACTCCCTCAAAAAACACTAACAGGTTAGTGAGACAAGATCTTCCCTTACAGAACCCATGCTGAGTCTGCCTCAATAGTTTTTGTTCATCAATGTGCCTACTAATTCTTTCCTTAATAACAGTTTCCACCAACTTACCCGGTATCGATGTCAGACTGACTGGCCTGTAATTTCCTGGATCTCCCCTGGAGCCCTTTTTAAAGATGGGAGTGACATTAGCTACCTTCCAGTCATCAGGAATGGAGGCAGATTTTAAAGAAAGATTACATATTTTTGTCAGGAGATCCACAAGTTCACATTTGAGTTCTTTCAGAACTCTCGGATGAATGCCATCCGGGCCTGGTGATTTATTAGTTTTTAAATTGTCCATCAGTCGGAGGACTTCCTCTCTTGTCACCGCAATCTGATTCAGGTCTTTCAAACCCCCTCCCGAAATCAGTGCTTCTGGAGTGGGCAAACACTTCTCCTCTTCCACAGTGAAGACAGAGGCAAAAAATGCATTCAGCTTCTCAGCCATTTCCCTATCATCCTTCACTACTCCTTTTACCTCTTGGTCATCCAAGGGCCCCACTGCCTCCCTGGCTGGCTTCCTACTTCTAATGTATTTAGAATACATGTATTTTCTAATGTATTTTCATGTATTACATGTATGTAATGTATTTTCATGTATTACATGTATTTTCATGTATTACATGTATGTACATGTATTTCTAATGTATTCTTCTTCTTCTTCTTCTTCTTCTTCTTCTTCTTCTTCTTCTTCTTCTTCTTCTTCTTCTTCTTCTTCTTCTCCTTCTTCTTCTTCTTCTCCTTCTTCTTCTTCCCCGGCAGCACAAACAATAGAACAAAACCAAACATGAAAAACACACCAGGAGTGTAAAAACTGCACGATACAGTATTGAAGGTTCCAGTTCAAACCCAGGAGAGTTTTGGGAGAGAATCATGCTTAGAGAGCCAGTCATCAGCCAGTAGATCTGGTCTGTCTAGGCAGACGGACCCCCACTAGGCAATTTTATAAACATTTTCCGTTGTTCGGCGTGTGTGGAAGATTGAAGAACCCAACTGAAACGGAGCAAAAGCGCCTGTCATCCTTTGCCGGCCATATGCATGGCGCTCGGCAGCCAGAAGTCAGTGCGCGGCACATATTTTCCTACAGCATTCCCCGAGCCAGCTCCTCTTACATCATCTTTCTTGGCTTCCCCATCCTTGGCTCCATCGGCGGTGATGTGTCTGAGGGTAGGGAAGGAGAGGGAGGGAAGTTGCCGTGAGTCACTCTGGGAATTTTTTATTGCCGGTTTCCTTTCCCCTCCGCCGCCGAAATTTGCATCGCCTGGGCCTTGTCGCTATTCCAAACCAAACCACTGACCTGAATAGCCGGGAGCCAGCTTGCCTGGAACCTGAGCCGGCGCCCATATGGTCCTCGTTCAAACTCCAGGAGGCGGGGCGGGGGGGGATGAATCTGTCTACCGAGCCTGGTTTCCGGGCTCCAGCGGAGGGCTTGTGCATACGGCCTTCCCCACTGCAGTGTGTGAAACCTCCCGTACATGCAGTCTAAGAACTCGGAAGACGGAGGGTCCCGGGCTCCATAATGTGCAGAAAAGAACCTGAAAACAATTATCCTGACCTGGATACCCTAGAGTAGCTTTATCTCGTAAGAATCTAAGAAGAGCCCTGTGGGATGAGGCCAGTGAGAGCCCATCTAGTCCAGTCTCCTGTCTCATACAGTGGCCAACCAGTTCCTCTGGAAGGCCAGCAACAGGACACAGAGGCCAAGGCCTTCCCCTGATGAGAATCTCAGAAGAGCCCTGCTGGATCAGACCAGGGAGGGTCCATCCAGTCCAGCCTCCTGTCTCACACGGTGGCCTCCCACAGTTCCTCTGGAGGGCCAACAACAGGACACAGAGGCCAAGGCCTTCCCCTGATGAGAATCTCAGAAGAGCCCTGCTGGATCAGACCAGGGAGGGTCCATCCAGTCCAGCCTCCTGTCTCACACGGTGGCCTCCCACAGTTCCTCTGGAGGGCAAACAACAGGACACAGAGGCCAAGGCCTTCCCCTGATGAGAATCTCAGAAGAGCCCTGCTGGATCAGACCAGGGAGGGTCCATCCAGTCCAGCCTCCTGTCTCACACGGTGGCCTCCCACAGTTCCTCTGGAAGGCAAACAACAGGACACAGAGGCCAAGGCCTTCCCCTGATGAGAATCTCAGAAGAGCCCTGCTGGATCAGACCAGGGAGGGTCCATCCAGTCCAGCCTCCTGTCTCACACGGTGGCCTCCCACAGTTCCTCTGGAGGGCAAACAACAGGACACAGAGGCCAAGGCCTTCCCCTGATGAGAATCTCAGAAGAGCCCTGCTGGATCAGACCAGGGAGGGTCCATCCAGTCCAGCCTCCTGTCTCACAC